>JAGSMR010000156.1:140000-170000 GCA_029286605.1 Sericinus montela
TAGGTGACATTTATCTATCTGTCCCAAATTAAAATAAATAGATTCGTTAAAAGCGCCATCTTTTGAAATTCGAAGGGATTATTAATGTATGGTTAAAATGTACAAACTTTCAAATGACGATGAAGGGCAACTGGCATTAAAAACTACCCTTAACTTAGTTATGGCACTACTTTTGTAGAGCACCCCGTGATGTGGTATAAAGTATGTGCCAGTGCCAGAACAAGGTATTTGACATACTGACATGTGACCTAATTCCTGGTACTCAGACATAAATTTGTAATACATCTGGCTGATGTTCGGTGCATTCTTTAATCTACGTTCTAAAGAAAATAGATAATGCGTAGCTCGTTTAAATGAATTAACTAACAGCGCAGGATCTTGCTTGAGTGGTATACGAACGCAAAAACGACCATCAGTGAGACGAGATGTATTTTTTACATAATGATCTTCACACGTCTTCTCCTCGGGTAAATAATGAGATGATTGGAGCTTATCTCTTCTAACTGCCAAAAACGAGTTAAATCCTAGACGAATATCATCTTTGTTATCTCCACCGAAATAGGGTTCAGTTTTACTGAAATTGCACTGTATGCATTTTGAAAACAATATATTGTACTTATAACTTCTAACAGGACCAGAGACTGTCCACCCTAACCTGGTCTCTTGCAGTATAGGCTTATCATTGCCTAGCTTAATTCTCTGCAACCCTAACAAATCCCAAAAGAGATCAGCACCGATTAAAATATCTATTTCGGCACGCTTATAAAATGTAGGGTCAACTAAGCAAATATTAGAAGGAAGTTTAAGATTTGATAAGTTTAATTCTCGATTTGGGACATGATTGTTAATTAATGGCAAAATAAAACAATTACGGTCAGCAGAATAACTATCATCTAACGAACTTAAGTAGATAGGACACCTTTTACCTACGTGAGAAATCACGTTATTAGTACCCGAAAGCGATATATCTATCTCAACATAATCTAAATTCCGTCGTTTCTTAATCTTAATCTGTTATAAAACTTGACAGGCGACGTGCTCGACGTTATTACAATCAAGTAATTTTACTAAAGCCGTCAATAGCAATACATCTTTTTGTTTGCTGCGAAGCGCGACGTTCGCCGATAAAGCTACGTTATTCACAGCAGCGAGAGAGTTTGACGTCATAACAGAGTGCGTCTCCGTCGGTGTGCATGTCTCATTAGCGGTCGGACGATTGGTTTGATTTCGCATAGTGTTATTATTACCTGCCTTCGGTTCAGAGAAATGAATTAGTGTGTTATGTCGACGCTTACACAACGTACACCCTGGCTTATTACAATGATTTGCATAGTGCCCAGTTTTAAAACAATTATAACAAATCCTGTAAGTCGGCAATAATTTTAATCTAGCCTCATTACTTAACGCGAGAAACTATGGACAGCTGACTAAATTGTGATTGTCATTACATTTAGGGCAAGCACCCTTTTGTGAATCGTCATTTATGTTATTTATATGCTGTACTGAAACCATATACTTTAATTAAGAGCTTGTCTTATTAGGTGTTAAGTTAATATTACGCGACATTTCTATAGTTTTAATTAAATCAGCTCGGTTACGAATAAACTGAAGAAATAGGTCAAATGTAACGGTTTCATCTTTGTATAGGAGATCTTTAAATTCCTCCCACTCACGGTAAGTTATTTGATCGAGTTTATGCGTAACTATGTATACCAGGAGCGTGTCCCAATACTTAACTAGCTCGCCTAACGATTCTAATGCTCGTAGGTTTTTGCTTAACTGATCTATTAAACGTTTTAAAACAGCAGGAGATTCTTTAGGTATAATTGAAATATTAAATAAAGCGGAAACATGATTCTGAATTAATAAACGTTTATTATTAAACCTCTCACACAAAACACTCCATGCTACAGAATAGTTTCGGGCAGAGAACACAAATCACTGAATTACAGCAGCAGACCCTTCCAAAGACGCTCGTAAATAATGGAATTTGTTTATTTCGTCAATCTCGTCATTAGAATGAATAAGGATATTAAAGGTATCATGGAACTCCAACCAATTTTCGTACGATCCACTGAATTTTGGCAATTGTATGGTAGGTAACTTATCAAGCTTATGATTACTTGCATGAGAATACTTGTCACTATGTGCTGACTCAAACTTATTATCATAATCGCTCAATAAATTTTGTACTTTCGTTAGGGCTTCATAATATTACGACTCAAAACGATCGCTCAGTTAATTGGGACTCAGGCTTTTCGACTAAACATTCCAGTCGAAACTGAACCTCATCGTATTGGTTATACAATAAGTCAATCTTACCCATTCGCAGACCTAATTCTGTCGCGTCATCGCTTTGCAATGGGGCGGTAAGGGGGCGTCCATAAATTACGTGAGGTGTTTTTTTGAATTTTGTGTCTCTTCCTCCTCCCCTGGTGAGATGAGACGTGAGATTTTTCAAAATGTGGGTTTCTTACGTAAACGCTCTGGATTGTTATTGTAAAAAGAAAAAAAAATTGCTTCGTGCTTTTATTTACGACTAGTTAAGACTAGTAATCAATATTGCTGAGAGTATTTATAAGTGTTACAAAAATTTAACAAAAGAATACTTAGAGCGTAATTACTGTGATTGAAAAAAAAATATCTACTCTAATTCAATCCATGGACAATCATGCACGGTCTCAAGAGAGACTATTGGAACCAACACGTCCATATGAATTTCAGTAAAATCATCTGCATTTTAGTAAAATAGTATAATTTTTTTTGTTTCAATCAGAAAAAAAATTATGTGATATTTGCCGAGACCCCCCCCCCCTCTCCAACGTAAGATTAAATGAGATTTGACTCGACGCCCTCCCCCCCTTAAACACCTCTCGTAATTTATGGACGCCCCCTAAGAGAATCTATATAACTCACGAAAGCAGTTAAACTGCCTTTGAAACTACCTCGCTTCTTAATCAACTCCTTTTCTTCGGTCATTCTGGAAGACGAGAGTATTCGACCTGGAATTTATACAATTAAAATTTATAGAAATTGACTTTAACTACTTATTGTTTAAGTACCTAAGTAACTAAAATATATTAGTATTTAATTGCCAATAAAACTACGAACATATAGCGAAATAATCAGAGATTATTCTAAAATAAAAGCGAAGGCAGTGTATTACTATACGAATAATTAAAAAAATGACAATAAAAATCGTTTAATGCTGTAACTACGCTAAGTTATTAATAAAGCAATAACAAATAAAAAATTTAATAATAAGTCTAAACTAGATAAGACCTTGAATTCCCCTTCGTATTACTATAATTGTTACTATCAGAATCCTATACGCAAGTTAAATAAAGTGACTAACTAATGTAAATAAGCAATATAATATCTAAAAGAAACTATAAAAACTATATTTCTAACTTATTTACTGCAAAGTATTAAAACTTGCTAATGTTAATCACAATGCGATAGGTATAAACTATTTAGATAGAAACAGTAATAAAATATAATCAAATCAACTAACCTTATTAGTTTGGTGGATTACACCAGATACAATTACCTTTATAAGAGTGTTGGGTGATAGGCAAATCTTAAATCTAGACTTTTTAACACCACGTAACTACAGTCTTTGACCCACATTTACGTTGTCGATTTTGATTCTCCAAATTAAACTCCGAAATTTACTCCACTATGTAAATAATTTTAGACTTCTAGTTCGTATGATATTACATCCGGCAAAGATCTAGGACGATGTTCGGGAGTAAAAGGAATTTAAAATAAAGCGACGTGGATGTTAACAGGACGATTGTAATAAGAAAAGTAAGTACAGAGGGTAACGACACATAGGTACATAATAAACTATGAGCCTGTTTTAATATTAGCTTAATAATTAAATAACAACGTTGATCCGTAGAAAGCGACAGGCGCTTTAACATCTACTTTTGCTTTTACTTGAAGTTTTTAATATTTTAAACTTTAGTATAGTAATTTTAGGCTTTGTAGAGCGGTATTATTGTGAATCTAACGCAACCCTATTGATACAATCAATTGTATATCACTTCTTATTTCATTTAAGAGCTCTTGTCTCTCTCAAGTCAAGCTCTTGTCGGTGCAGCATATAAGTAAGTAAGCTTAGTTGCGTAACAGCATTCGACTAAATGCTGCCACCTGCGGCTCATCTCGCGGTTTTGTAGTTCACGCGGAACCCTAATTATTGTTTCTAAAACAATATTATCCTTAGTTACATCTTACAACATCAGCTATCGCCAGTGAAAGTCCCGTCAAAATAGGTCCAGACGTTACAGATGTCTGTCCGTTTGTTCCGGCTAATCTCTGAGACGGCTAGACCGATTTTAACGGGACTTACACTGGCAGAAAGCTGATTTTTTGTGGCGTAACGAGGGATCGTAGGCTACTTTTTATTTTAGAAACATATTCACATATATATTCCTCCAATTCACAGGTAATAGAAGTCTAGACGATTAAATGCTTCCGACCCACATTTCACCGAAGATTTTGGAACAACGTGACAGGTAGCAGCGAGCCTATTGTCGTTTTTGCGTCGAGGGTTAAAGTAATAAAACACTTAAAACATATTAGTTTCCATTTATTATAAAAATATAACACAATACATCAAATTACTACTACGTTTCTCAGTTCAGAAAGGACATAGTTCTAACTCGAGTTTCAGCTCAATTTCAATATGAAAGCATCGTTCGTGACTAGATCCGGGGCTCCCAATTGGACCTGGTGACCTGACGCAGCAGGTCGGATACCTGGCGAAGAACATGTAAATATCTTAACGTTTTAAATGTTTATATACCAATTAGAATATTGATTATATCATGGTTAGGAACTAGATATCAGTTACGTAATAAAGTGCTCTGATATATCCTGTTATCTATCATTCACATCTTTGTATCATCATAACCGGTGTTAGGAGCTAGCCCCAACAAAATGAGCTAATCCTGCAAGTGATACTGATATCACAGAACTGGCTCTACCGATTTAAATAATACTTTTCATTTTGTTTTAGTGCCACTAAAGCGGTTAGTTTGAGTATATACGTAAAAAACTTAAAAAAAATATTTTAATCTGGTATTCTTCGAGACAGTAATCCCGACGGATTGTTTTTCAGAGAAGGAATTTGTTTCACATAAGACATTATTATTGTTATTGCACTCATATTCATTTGAAATGCAAAATTATTATTAGCTCAGTGATTACTAGATGGCGATGAAGACATTTTTCGCCCTATAATTCATTCTTTTCTTAATTTTTGTGTTATTTTTAAGTGGTACCATTCGTTAATGCAGCCTTTTGTTAATGGGATTATTAAGGCCTAACGTAGTTTAAAAACTTAGTGCAAGGATATTAAAGATTTTATTAGCGCTTATTAACGCTGCTTTAAGTTTAATTGAGTTTTAAGGAGCTTTGTGCAACTGAGCTACTGTTGAGGACCAGCTAATGCACTTAATGTAACTGTGTCATATAGTTGTAGTTTTCTCAAGTCCAACACGGTATTCATGCATGGCGTTATGAGCTTTGGAACATATTTAATAGATGTCAGTGCTAAAATAAAACCAAAACAATTAAAGCGCAAACTTTAGATTAAAGCAATTATCATCAGCTAGGTACCCATTAAACGAGCTAAACAATTTTTGTAAAAGAAATATTTGTATTATCTATATTGTCCGACCGAAATTGGGTTTCGGGTTAACGCAACCCTATTGATACAATCAATTGTATATCACTTCTTCTTATTTCATTTAAGAGCTCTTGTCTCTCTCAAGTCAAGCTCTTGTCGGTGCAGCATATAAGTAAGCTTAGTTGCGTAACAGCATTCGACTAAATGCTGCCACCTGCGGCTCATCTCGCGGTTTTGTAGTTCACGCGGAACCCTAATTATTGTTTCTAAAACAATATTATCCTTAGTTACATCTTACAACATCAGCTATCGCCAGTGAAAGTCCCGTCAAAATAGGTCCAGACGTTACAGATGTCTGTCCGTTTGTTCCGGCTAATCTCTGAGACGGCTAGACCGATTTTAACGGGACTTACACTGGCAGAAAGCTGATTTTTTGTGGCGTAACGAGGGATCGTAGGCTACTTTTTATTTTAGAAACATATTCACATATATATTCCTCCAATTCACAGGTAATAGAAGTCTAGACGATTAAATGCTTCCGACCCACATTTCACCGAAGATTTTGGAACAACGTGACAGGTAGCAGCGAGCCTATTGTCGTTTTTGCGTCGAGGGTTAAAGTAATAAAACACTTAAAACATATTAGTTTCCATTTATTATAAAAATATAACACAATACATCAAATTACTACTACGTTTCTCAGTTCAGAAAGGACATAGTTCTAACTCGAGTTTCAGCTCAATTTCAATATGAAAGCATCGTTCGTGACTAGATCCGGGGCTCCCAATTGGACCTGGTGACCTGACGCAGCAGGTCGGATACCTGGCGAAGAACATGTAAATATCTTAACGTTTTAAATGTTTATATACCAATTAGAATATTGATTATATCATGGTTAGGAACTAGATATCAGTTACGTAATAAAGTGCTCTGATATATCCTGTTATCTATCATTCACATCTTTGTATCATCATAACCGGTGTTAGGAGCTAGCCCCAACAAAATGAGCTAATCCTGCAAGTGATACTGATATCACAGAACTGGCTCTACCGATTTAAATAATACTTTTCATTTTGTTTTAGTGCCACTAAAGCGGTTAGTTTGAGTATATACGTAAAAAACTTAAAAAAAATATTTTAATCTGGTATTCTTCGAGACAGTAATCCCGACGGATTGTTTTTCAGAGAAGGAATTTGTTTCACATACGACATTATTATTGTTATTGCACTCATATTCATTTGAAATGCAAAATTATTATTAGCTCAGTGATTACTAGATGGCGATGAAGACATTTTTCGCCCTATAATTCATTCTTTTCTTAATTTTTGTGTTATTTTTAAGTGGTACCATTCGTTAATGCAGCCTTTTGTTAATGGGATTATTAAGGCCTAACGTAGTTTAAAAAAACTTAGTGCAAGGATATTAAAGATTTTATTAGCGCTTATTAACGCTGCTTTAAGTTTAATTGAGTTTTAAGGAGCTTTGTGCAACTGAGCTACTGTTGAGGACCAGCTAATGCACTTAATGTAACTGTGTCATATAGTTGTAGATTTCTCAAGTCCAACACGGTATTCATGCATGGCGTTATGAGCTTTGGAACATATTTAATAGATGTCAGTGCTAAAATAAAACCAAAACAATTAAAGCGCAAACTTTAGATTAAAGCAATTATCATCAGCTAGGTACCCATTAAACGAGCTAAACAATTTTTTGTAAAAGAAATATTTGTATTATCTATATTGTCCGACCGAAATTGGGTTTCACGATCGAAACCGAATTTCGGCAAAGGTTTCTGTTTCGGTCGAAACCAAACCGAAGCTTCCTTACTGAGATCATGTTTTAAAGGAAAAATAAGGAAAACGGTATTACAATCAATCAGTTTAATAATTTTTTCTTTAAATTTCATAGCTATGCAATCTTCGAAATTTTAGACATTTAACATACAATCGACATAAGTAGGCAGATACTTGCCTACGCAGATACTGCTCGTGGTTTTAAAAAAAAATATTAAATATAAAATTACTTACTTATTTAAGTGTATCTGTATTAAGTGTAAATATCACAAGAGTTATAGGTACTTATTAAGTAATAAACAATCAAAGTAAATTTTATAAAAGACATCATAAAAACAATCAACTTCTTTTAAACTCAGAGCGACATTTTCTATGACACTTTAACAAAAAACAAACGACAAAATTATAAACTACTTATGATCATAATATTGCAAATGGCGGTGACTAGATACTAATAATCCAATATATATATATATATATATATATATATATATATATATATATATATATATATATATATATATATATATATATATATATATATATATATATATATATATATATATATATATATATATATATATATATATATATATATATATATATATATATTAATAAATTGGAAAATCCAAAAGTGCACGCCTCATAATTTCATTAATTACAATAAAATTGAGATTATTTGTAAATAATAATTAAACTACATCGAATTATACCGTGAAAAGTAATAGGCTTCTATTCCTCAAAATACTGAAGCCATAAAAGAAACCAACTCGATAAGTGAAGTATTTCGCTCGTTATCGTGTCCACAAGATACGGGATCCGCACATACAGACACACGGACGTCCAAGACAGAACTTTTTTAAACTATTTTTTAATTAGTTTAAATAATAAAAAGAGATTTAAAAATATCATGTGTTAAAAATAGTGTTTTTTCTCAACATTTTTCTATTTATATTCACTTGTAAAAGCAATAAAAAATAAAAGAAGTGACATTTTAAGTTGGAGAATCACTCGGTGTACGTAAACTGACAGTAATACCCACCTCAACGCTTCGCTTATAAGGCGTGCAAAAATCAAGTAGGTATCCGAAATCGTTATTTATTATTAGTATTCAGAGTTAAACATTCTTATATTTCAAGAAAGGGCGGCGCCACGCAGATCGGGCGTGGTCCCGGTGGCTTAAATGGCTAGTGGTGCTCAAAGAAAGTCTTCTCCAGAGCATACCTAGCTGCGTATTAAGGGGCTTGCACATTAACTGGACGAGGTTCAACCAGATGACCGGGAGAGCGGACGGGCACCGGCGTGAGAGGTCACAGTCCTTTGGATCGTGGGCCGCTGCCGAGCCCAACGCAGCCACGGCCATTCGCTGATTCCCCGAAAACACCTTGTGACTGCAGTCAACAGCAATCGGCACAATGCCATGCCAGGACTTGTGGGATGGGGACAGAGGGCGAATCCCAATGGCGCCATGATGATTACGACCCAACGTCACAAAGCCGATGGCATCATGATGCGGCGGAAAATAGCCAAATGCCTCGTCATCTAATTAGTGACGCGCATGAATGGATTAACGAGATTCCCACTGTCCCTATTTACTATCTAGCGAAACCACAGCTAAGGGAACGGGCTTGGGAGAATCAGCGGGGAAAGAAGACCCTGTTGAGCTTGACTCTAGTCTGGCATTGTAAGGAGGCATGCAAGGTGTAGCATAAGTGGGAGGTCGTATCGAGTACGGGTACGGGGGTACGAGTCGTACGACCTTAATCGTAAATTCAATCGAATCGAACTTGTTTCGCCTTACCTAATTAATTACTTACTTACTTAAATCATGATATCGAGACACGAGAGTTTATTATATTATAAAAATATTAGAATGAAATCAGACATGCCTAATATAATTTTTTTATAGCTATGTTATTACATTACCTAATTATTAATTGATATTCATTCTGTTATTATGTTATAATTTCTTCTAATTTTGTTACAACACCTACGTTACTTCGTTTAATTTTGTTTCCAACGGCTTCGGTCAGCGGTCAGTATACTATATACTACGAGTCATACTAGTAGTTAGAGCAGATTAATAATGTCATATGTAAAGCTCATACCCTGAAATAGCACAAGGATAGGATATCTATTCTTTGATATTTCTTTATAATACATCAACGTTATTCAACATTAGTGCCGATACAATATGTACGCACCAAAGGAGTTTAATTAAAGTTCCTAATTAGATTATTTATAACGTTTTATGCAGTTTTATGACTGGTTCAAACAATGTAGGTACAGGTGTAAAATCACTTTAACACGAGCTATTAGTAAAATATTGAGAATAGAAACTATAGAAGATTAACATCATTAATGGTAATACCGCCTTCCACAATTCTGTAGGCACTCATGACAAGTAGGAAAAAGAAGGAGGACGTTTAACATACAAATTGTTAGATATCAGTCGGCACAGACGCACTTAACCGACATGCACTGCCTGTGTTGTCCAAATGGTAATAACAGTGCAAAGGAAGCTCCTGTTTGTTCAGCGGGCTCCGCAATTTCGCAGAATCTTTCGTCAACGTGTCTCGAATCTGGAAAGTAGACACATATAAACTTGACAAGTGCGAGCAACTGAGGTGAAATTGTTACGAGACGGAAGTGACGTCTGAGCGAATGAACCGGAGGGTAAGGGCCTAATCCTGCTCATTTCTCTCTTTAAGCAACGAGTAAAACGGAGGAATTCAAGTCAACCTTATTAACCTTGGTAATATGCACTACCAGGGAGTGGATTGCTCTTCCGGCATCTGTGTTTCCGAAAGAATACAACCTTAACCTCTCCAAGGTGCGAGTACACAGGCTTCTCTTCATTTAATCATAGTTAAAAACTGAAACCCTTTTTTATATTTAATTAATTATATTCATATTATTCATATTAGTAACTATATAAATTATATTAAGATTTCATTTTTAACACAAATGGTCATTTCCTTATAGTCAAAGAGGTTCAATAATTTTTAAAACGAATAAACATAAACTACCATTAATTTTAGCTGGAGATTTTAATGTAAATTTGCAAGAGCTGAATCAATGCCATTAATGACATTTCTTCAAAAAGAATTTCAATTGCAAATCAACAACAATCCAAAAGAATCTACTTCCAAATATGGAACAACTATAGATGCTGTATTTGTGAGATATCTTGATAATGTTTCATCCAATACTTTTGTAACGTTGTTTAGTTATCATCGACCAATTGTCACAGTAATACCGGCAGAGGAAACATCGAATATAACTATTACTGAAGTCACAGAGAGAGAGAGAAAATAGTTAAATTGTGGCCACTTGATATTAATATCGAATTTTTAAATCAAATGTAAATAAATGTTTATTAAATAAAGTTACCATTTTCTGTAAGAAATTCGTAATACTTCATTTTTTCATTAGTATTTTCTTAGTACTTCATTTTTTCATTCCTGTAATAATATTATCTCTTATGCATATTACTTGTACACACACGATGTTTCACATCTGCCAGGCGTCCCATGACGGCTCACATTTTTTTTAAATCACTTTTTTATGTAGCCATTGAATATTATTTTGTTCTTTTTGTTCGGCTATTTACTAAAACCAGATTTTATAGTTTTTATTTAATTATTATTTGTTTTCTTATGAGTTCTGATATCTACAAAATCGTACAATTTTGGTACAATTGTCACTGATCCTTGATAAGTGTACGAAGTTTCAATCCACTCCGATATTTTATCGTGTTGTGTTTCGCCTATTCTCATATCGTATCTATTCGTTTATTCTGTGCAGTGAATACAGAGGGCACATCTTAGCTGCCATCCCAGAGGATGACACGTATACAAATCTTTGCAACTTATATGTGTGTCTATGCCCATACCTAGAAGTGTACATTTATTTACAGTTGCAAGTTTCGTGCTATTAAATGAGAATTTATATCTATGCGGGATTTTTGGTGTGGATAAAATAGTATAAGGCAATTGAACACACACAGACAGACATGCGCACGCGAACGCACGCACGCACACACACACACACACACACACACACACACACACACACACACATTATTATTATTCGCTATCTATATAGGGACATCATCATAGTGCAGCGGAAGACGTGTGTGGAAATGTGAAAAGAGGTAGTAGTAAAAAGGGTGATGGATGGTGGAATGACGAAGTGAAAGAAGCTGTAAATAAGAAGAAGAAAGCATGGTTAGACTACTTGGCCTCTAGTAATGATAAGGATATGAGAGAGAAGAGGAAAGAAAGATATAAGCTCCAGAAAGTTCACACGAAAGCATTGATTGAGGAAGTGCGTGAAAGGAGTAGAATGGAAGCGCGGACGAAAGGTTGTCGCACAACTTCAAGGAGAACTCCAAACTCTTCTGGAAAGAGGTTGGAAGGACCCGGAGTGGTGCGACAGCCTTAAGAATGAATAAAGTGCTTTCGGGAACCAATGACGTCCTCTCTGAAAATCGGACGTCATGCAGCGATGGAGCGAATTTTATAGAGAGATGTATGCGTGTGATGACCTTAGTGAGGGATCCGGGGGTGACGCCGTGACTGGTACGCCAGACTCGGACCTCGATGACACTGAGGTCATCAGTATGAAAGAGATCGAATGTGCGATTAGTAGTTTGAAATGTGGTAAGGCTGCGGGACTAGACAGAGTTACTGCTGAAATGGTCAAGTATGGTGGGCCACGCGTCTGGGACAGCTTTCATCTGCTGTGCAATTTGTGCTGGCGAACGGGGGCTGTTCCGGATGATTGGCGATCCGCGGTCATTGTGCCTTTATATAAAGGTAAAGGTTCACATTATGACTGCGGGTGCTATCGGGCGATCAGCTTGACCAGTTTAGCAAGTAAAGTTTACTCGAAGGTTTTGACACGTAGGATGCAAGAGAAATCGGAAAGATTACTATGGGAGGCACAATGCGGATTTAGACCTGGAAGAGGATGCACGGATCAAATGTTTTCTCTCCGCATGATCACGGAGAAGCTTCTGGCTGCTAACCAGAAGATTTTCTGTGCTTTTGTGGATCTTGAGAAAGCATTTGATAAGGTTGTAAGGAAGAAAACGTGGGAACTGTTGCCGGGGTATGGTGTGGATGGTCGATTGCTAAGGGCTGTGCAGTCACTTTACTGTGACTGTAAAGCCTGTGTACGGGTAGGGCATGACCTGTCACCCATGTTTAGCGTCCAAACGGGCGTAAAACAGGGTTGTGTCATGTCTTCCTGGCTATTCATACTGTATCTCGACAGCTGTTTACAGAAGCTGAAAGATAGCTGTTTGGGTGTGAAATTGGGTGACATAAAAGTAAATTGTCTGCTTTATGCTGATGATGCAGTGCTTATAGCACCATCAGAGGCAGAACTGCAGGCATTAGTCACGTGTATGAAAGAAGAATGTGAAATTAATGGTCTCCGTTTGAATGCTAATAAAACTAAGGTTCTGGTATTTGAAAGGGACGAAGAAAGAACGAAGTGCGAAATTTGGGTAAATCAGGAATGTCTAGAACAGGTGAATGAAATTGTATACTTGGGGAGTGCGTTTAGCCGGGATGGAAGATGTGATTTAGATGTGGATCGGCGTGTCGCTGCCGGGAAGTCAATGGTGCCCTGACTGCGTTAATCAAAAGGCAAGGCGTTGTGAAAAGTGCACGCCTTGCAATACACAACGCAGTGTTGGTACCGACTTTGTTATATGGCAGCGAAACCTGGGTATGCCAGAAGAAGCATAAAAGCAGGTTGAATGCAGTGGAGATGCGATCTCTTCGTAAAATGTGCGGCCTTTCCATGGCCGACCGAAAGCGAAACGAAGAGATTCGCAATATGGCAGGTTTGAAAGATGACCTTGTCTCAAAAATGGATAAGGGCGTGCTTCGATGGTTTGGGCACGTTGAGCGAATGAGTGAAGACCGAATGGTGAAGAAAATATATAGCGCGAAAGTTAATATTAAAAGGTGTCGAGGTAGACCGAGATTAACTTTCGAAGACCATGTGAGCAAATTGCTCGAAGAGAGGAGGGTCAAGAGTACTCGGATACCTAGACGTGCATGTATGAAGAAGATGATGAATCTGAAAGAAGCGAAAGAAGTATGTAGGGATCGTGACACTTGGCGATCTGTTCTCTCTGGCTACCCCGTCAGGGATTGTGCGTGAAGATAAATAAATATTACCACCCGTCATGCTGTCCTAAAAATGTCCGGTGATAGCTGGGTCGAAACGACTTAATTGTCTTGATCTCTGTCTACCCAAGTATTGAAAACAGCTTGAAGTGAATTTTATATACGACTTAAAAATATAAAAGTTATTAAATTAAAGAAAAATTCTTATTTTTCTCTTTAATTTAATAACATAAAAGTTCAGCATAAATGTGCTTTAAAAATCAATAAAATTGCATAATATAAAAGTTAAGATTATTGTTACGCAAACTAAAGATTATTGTTGCATCGCATAAATACATTTCGACTTCCACGTAGCATGAGACGGACATAGACGTATATGCTTACACTATAGTCTGCCCGCATCTTGATCTGTGCATTATACCGATAATTCTGTACTTGACCGAGATAACGGCCTGTAAATGTCTACTACAGGATACAGTTCTCTCCTTTAATGAATATTTACCACGATCGCTATTTACTTAAATTTGGTCTGGTATTTTTCGAGATAGTAATGACGCGTACTATCGGTAGCCATTGCCATTTACAAGGCTATTTCCTCAGCTGCCTCTTACAACATCCTCGGGAAGATTAGTTCTCACTCCGACACCACTCTCAAGATCATTCTGAGAGATCCATTAATTTCCTGGGTTAAAAAGCATTACTTAATCTTCCGCGGAACCCCAACACTGCTTATTAAAACCCATTCCATAAATTCATTCCGAAGCATGAATTTAATGACCCCCTGCACTTTTTTGGGACAAAAATATCATGGAAATATTTTATATTTTTCCGCAACTATGATAACATTAAAAGTTAATCTACTTTGTAAACTATTCCAGTGTTTAAACTACATTCAAACCGTTTAGCCGTTTGAGTTACAAGCATCAAAACATTTTGAGATTGAAACTAAACCTGTAAAATACTGTAAAATAATTTAAGCTTATATTTAGCATGAAAACAATTTGCAGAACAATATAAAACCCCTCCTTATGAGCTGGACTTGCAAACTTCATATAATCAGGCACGCTTTCCTCGCAATGGCTTCTGTCATCACCGAGCCCGTGCTTAACCACGATTGCAAGGTGGCACCAACTGTGTCTGCAACACTGCCACCAGCAGCGTCGTAGCAAGAGTAACGTTGGCTCCGGCAAGATTTGAATTTTGCATCAAGCGCAGCCGAGTGGTTAGCCGATCAGGAAGTCACGATAGCCGAGTGGTTGGGTGGTCGGAATTTTGAGTCAATAGACCCGAGTTCGATCCCCAGTTGGTAGGCTCGTACCAATGGGTTTTTCAAAAACTTATGTACGAATATCGTTGGCTTGGACATAAAGGCGGCGACGGGCTCACCACCTGTCACGTTGTCCCGAAAATATCTTCGGTGAAAGGTGGGTCGAAGGGACTTAATTGTCTAGACTCGGCCTCTGTCTACCCCTGTATTGGGAATTGCGTGAAGATATTTATTTATATTTATATTTATTCCATAAATTACGTGAAGTGTATTTATGAATTCTTTGTCGTCCTAATAAATCCGTAAAAATCGAAATTCGTAATACTTCATTTTTTCATTAGTATTTTGTTAGTACTTCATTTTTTCATTCCTGTAATAATATTATCTTTTATGCATATTACTTGTACACACGCGATGTTTCACATCTGCCAGGCGTTCCATGACGGCTCACATTTTTTTCTCTTTAATAACAAAAAGTTCAGTATAACTAACATTCAATTAGTTTTAAAATCAATTTTAAAAAAATGTACTAATGCACTTATAACGCAATTTTCTTTAATGATTTTCAATAAATAAAATTTTGTAATAAAATGTTACAACAAAAATATTAGAAAAATACAAACCAAATATTATAATAAACTTCCAAAAAGATTTTACGAGTATTCTTTAGGTATCTTGTCTCAAATTGAAATTTATTTAAGGGCAATTTATATAAACCTATACCTGGGCTAGCGTCGATACTGGATCACTTTTTCAAACTTTTTCAAAGAAAAAATTAAAGTACATGGGAAAAAATATTGTATAAATCTAAAATGCACTTTACATTGTACAAGATGACCTTTTTTTCAAATCCTGAGTATTTCGTGTTCCGACAGCAGATTTACGGAACAAAGTGATCTCTGCAAGGTCACAGCATCTAGAATATTTATATGTTACATCTAGAATATGTTTGTATGTATATGTGTATATAAGTATATTTATATATGTATGGTATGTGTATATAATAAATAGGTATCTGCGTATATATCTATTATATATTATATATTAAGATAATTATACCCACGACCCACACCTGCCGTTTATTCTCTGTTTCGCCCAGGGTTGACTGGTAGAGAATGCTATAAGGCATTAAGTCCGCGCATTGTTACCTTTTATTAGGTGTCAATAAAGTATAAATAAACAATAAATAAATATTCCTCGTATTCGCTACGTTGCACGTAGAACACAAACAGAACAATGTGAAGGTAGGAGTGTTGTAATCTACCGCCTGGAAAAAATATTGTTCGTTGACTCGGCAAGTTACATGTTTCTTATAGATACCATTCGTAAGAATTCAAATTGAGAAAACTAATCACAAGTGTTTTATTATAAGTGTGCACTTATAACATTTATTTAAATAGGAACACAAATAACACTAAAAATTGCCCGTGACTTTGTCCACACGTACTTACTTTACTTACTGAAATCAGACACAGTGCAACCTTATACGAGCTTGCTCACGATCAACTACTATATGTAATTAAAGCACTCGAGGAATTTATAATGTAATTTTCTATAAGGAAATATTATTACTAAGTAATGTTATGTACAAATAGTGATAGTATACATTACTATTAGTCAAATAATATTTCAATCAATCCGATCAGGTTCAAAGATATCAACAAACATTTTTTTCTCCAGATGGATACAAAACACTATCATAACCGTTAAATAAAATAACATACTTTTATACTCAAAGATATTAAATAACTACGTTATAATTATACTTACCAAACTGTGTTAAGTGCAAATAGTATAATCAACTTCGAACGGACATTTTACCTGTTTATGTTGCTACTACCCACACTCTACTTCTTAAATTCAAACCGTCGAGATTTTGTAAATTTCGACACTAGCAAGCATTATAACATTTAAAATAGATTTTTTAAATTGGTACATTACAAATAAGGTATTCTTTCTCATTTCAGGGCTCAAGATTCTTTCAGCAACGAGTGGTGTCGCAAAAGAAAGCACGTTACGTTTTTAGTTTCAACGATTTCGTTCTGGAAATTTCTACCTTCAAAACCAACCCCGTGAACGGCCAGAGACTAATGTGGAAAAATGAAGAATTAAACACTATTGTGAAAGCGGATCCATCACAAAGCACTTCAGAGATAGTTGCTGGCTTCGGGCTTAGTAATAAAACTGTGTTAATCCACTTGAAGCAAATGGGGAAAGTAAAAAACTTGAACGATGCGTACCTCAGGAATTGAGTGAATCGAACTTGCAAACACGCGTCGACTGCTGTGTTACTTTGCTCAACCGACACAATGATGAAGGGATTTTAAATTGAATCATTACTTGTGATGAAAAGTGGATTACAGTATCCACTTTTCATCGGTAGCGATACGATAATCGGAAGCGCTCGTCACAATGGCTGAACTCTTGAAACTTAGAGATAAATTACTTTACGTATCCAAGCAAGCGACAGGTGGATGCGCAATTTCAGTACCAGACAACCAACTTACACGATCAACGATTTCCAGACCAGCTGTTGGCCGTCTCAAGGCTGCTGAATTTTGGTCTGTTATTATCTGAGTTTATATCCCGCAGTGTGACGGTAGCCATATGGCACGATATAAGAAGCAACTAAAAATAGGGTTTTTAAAATTGGCTTTTCCCTTCGTCGCCTCTCGCCCACAAACAGAAAGAAAGAGGATCTTATATAATTACGAGATACCACACGGCAATTTCAAACAAGAGGACACTAATTTAGAATATAATATGCGATTTAGATATAAATGTGAAAACGAGATCCTTGCTCCAAGATACGCAGGTATAGTTCTTAACTGACGAAAAACGGAAGAGGTTCTGTAGTCGACCCTCATATTTTAATATTTTACGTAATCTCGTTTAACAGTTTAGTGTTCAAGCGCCTGCAATATATCTGTAGCAAATAATTGATTGTGACGGTGCTACTATATTGTATAAGGAAATTGAATTTTGAATGTGCAAAATAACAAAAGGAAGGGTTGCGGGTTTAAATCAGATACGAGATCAGCTCCAAGATACTTTTATTTTTATTTATTTTATTTATTATGATACACAAAACAGACCAAGACAATTACATGATAAGATTAAAATGCTAAGGTATTGAACAGTCCTTGTCCAAACTATGTGTATACAGATTTAAAACAAGGACACGTTGTTTTCTTTCTTACACTTAAATATAACTAATGAAAAAAAAATTAGAAAATTTACACAAAGATGTAATAAAACAAAAATCACAAATACAGATATCACTTTGCATTTACAAGAGGGCTTCCCAAACACTTGACTTATATGTGTTCAAATTCGAAATAAATACATTTATATTTGTGTTGCTAATAGTAATTTCGTTTTATTTCCTACACATTAGAACCAATGGATTATAATATGGGGTATTGTTACTATAAATATTTAATAGAAATGTCTTGGAACTTCTACCTCGATGCATGGTACTTATATTTGAGATACCTACTTATATCTGAGAAATTAAGAATAGACAATCCACGATTGAATTTAGTAATTTGTATAAATATACCAGCAATGCAAACTCTCGCCTCTTTTTTAGTGACCGTACTGTCAGGTTTCTTAAAGTTTTTTGTGTTTCTTAAGATGAATCCTAATTGTCGATTAGATTTTTAGATATTTTTTATTATAGCGGCATATATTTATATAAGCGGCAGGTGGATGCGCAGTTTCAGTACCAGACACCCAACTTACACGATCAACGATTTCCAGCGGAGCTGTTGGCCGTCTCAAGGCTGCTGAATATTGGTCTGGTATTATCTGAGTTTATATCCCGCCTTGTGACAGTAGCCATATGGCAACGATGTAAGAGGCAACTAAAAATAAGGTTTTTAAAATTGGCTTTTCCCTTTGTCGCCTCTCGCCCACTCACAGGAAGAAAGAGGATCGTATATAAATACCGCGATACCGCACGGCAATTGCAAACAAGAGGATACTAATTTAGAATATAATATAGGATGTCCAAAATAACGAAAGTAAAGGTTGCGGGCCTTAATCAAAAACGAGATCCTAGCTCCAAAATACGCAAATATAGTTCTTAACTGACGAGAAAACGGAGGAGGTTCTGTAGTCGGCCCTCATATTTTAATATTTTACGTAACCTCGTATAACAGTTTATTGTTCAAGCGCCTGCAATATATCTTACCTACTTATCTTCACGCACAATCACTGACGGGGTAGCCAGAGAGAACAGATCGCCAAGTGTCACGATCCCTACATACTTCTTTCGCTTCTTTCAGATTCATCATCTTCTTCATACATGCACGTCTAGGTATCCGAGTACTCTTGACCCTCCCCTCTTCGAGCAATTTGCTCACATGGTCTTCGAAAGTTAGTCTCGGTCTACTGCGACACCTTTTAATATTAACTTTCGCGCTATATATTTTCTTAACCATTCGGTCTTCACTCATTCGCTCAACGTGCCCAAACCATCGAAGCACGCCCTTATCCATTTTTGTGACAAGGTCATCTTTCAAACCTGCCATATTGCGAATCTCTTCGTTTCGCTTTCGGTTGGCCATGGTAAGGCCGCACATTTTACGAAGAGATCGCATCTACACTGCATTCAACCTGCTTTTATGCTTCTTCTGGCATACCCAGGTTTCGCTGCCATATAGCAAAGTCGGTACCAACACTGCGTTATGTATTGCAAGGCGTGCACTTTTCACTACGCCTTGCCTTTTGACTAACGCAGTCAGGGCACCATTGACTTTTTTCCCGGCAGCGACACGCCTCTCCACATCTAAATCACATCTTTCATCCCGGCTAAACGCACTCCCCAAGTATACAATTTCATTCACCTGTTTATTTATTTATTTATTTAACTTTATGAACCTTATAAAAGTACTTATATAGTACAAAAGGCGGACATTTGTTTGTTCTAGACATTCAATATACCTGCAATATATCTGTAGCAAATAATTGATTGTGACGGTGCTATTATATTGTATAAGGAAATTTTTATTTGTTTTTAATATATTAAGATATTTATAACCGACTAAAGAAAAAGAGAACTGTTGTCAATTCGGTTGTATGTTTCGTTTATGAAATTCCTATACAAACGTTCATTACCCTTTCAACGACACATAGTAGTTCCGAATTGTACCCCTTTACTCACTCACCACCTGTCACGTTGTCCCAAATATCTACCGTAGTAATAGATGGGTGGAAGATTTTAATTGTCTAGCCCTCTGCTTACCTCAGTTTTTGGAAATGCGTGAACATAAATAATTATTACGTGTATTGGACTGTGTCAACTCCCAGGAATAAGACTTAGGTACTGTATGTGTTTATATCATATTTTTCGTGTGTGTTTATGTCATATTTTTCGTGTGTGTATATATCATATTTTTGTGGTCAAAATCGTTCAAACTGCTACTTAAATCAGAAAACCCACATATATGTTTTTGGTATTTTATGCTTAAACTACCCTCCCTTTGATTGACTTTTCTTAGAATGACAAACCATAGCGACGTATATAACGGAGAACATCGATTTTTTACTACATTTTCTTCGATTTATTATTAAAACGTTTGTTACAATATCTTACAAAGAATTATTGGTTTATAATCGATTGAGGCGATTAATCGATGTAATCGTAAAGACTATTCAATTCTGTATAAAGATGATGCACAGTTCTAAGCAGCTTTTTAAAAAATTCATCGATGGCCAGTCGGCTTTGTCACTAAACGCACAAGTATTCTAGTAAGTACAATATACTATATAATTTTGTTTAAAGTAATGATAGTGGTCTTGTATCGATCCAGAAAAACAATTGTTATTTGAAACCGATCCGATTGATTGAAACATTATTTGACTAAAAGAAAGTTATACTGTAAATACTTATTAGTCAAATATTATTTCCTAATAGAAATTTACATTTAAAGTTTTTGAGTGCCTAAATTACATATAGTAAAGTAAGTTTTTTTTTTTTTTTTTATAACCGTGGAGGAAAATGCTTTAAGCACGAACGTTTCCTGACCGGGAGGCCACCGAAACGAACAGTGTCGGACTCGGATCTCAGAAGGAGAAACATACCGACTAAAAACCATCCACGGGATGCTGTTGGCCCGGAGGCCTTTACAGCGTCATACATGTGATTAATTTTCTCAATATGAATTCTATGGTATTTATAAGAAACATGTAACTTTCCGAGTCATCGAACAATATTTTTTCCCGACGGTAGATTACAACACTCCTACCATCACATTACCCTGTTTGTGTTCTACGTGCAACGTATCAAATGCGAGGAATATTCTAGATGTGACCTTGCATAGATCACTTTATTCCACAAATCTGCTATCCGTACAAGAAAAACTGAGACATCGAAAAACTTCATCTTGAAAAAGGTAACGTTCTTTTTAGATTTATACAATAACTTTTCTAGTACTTTAATTTTCTATTTGAAATAGTTTAGTATCGTGATTATTAAAAAAAAGCTGTATTGTTTCTTATCTACGCTAGCAAAGTCACTATAGCCAAGTGGTTGGGAGGTCGGAATTTCGAGTGAAGAGATCCGATTTCGATCCCCAGGTGGCAGGCTCGTACCAATGGGTTTTCTCAAAAACCCATCTGCGATGCATATCATTGGCTTGGAAAAAAGACAATATTTTCGGTAGAAGGTGGGTCGAAGGGAATTAATTGTCTAGACTAGACCTCTGTCTACCTCTGTATTGGGAATTGCGTGAAGATATTCAGTTATTTATTTTACCTACGCTAGTAGTAGTAGTAGGTTTATCTAAATTGTCCTTGCTATATGTTGCTTTCACGATAGCCGAGTGGCTTGGTGGTCAAGAGACCCGAGTTCGATACCCAGGTTGGCAGGCTCGTACCCATGGGTTTTTTTGAATGACTTATGTACGAATTATATCGTTGGCTTGGACATAAAGATGGCGACGGCCTCACCACCTGTCACGTTGTCCCGAAAATTTCTAGGGTGGACCTACCTGGTCAAAGGAACTTAAATGTCTAGACTTGACCTCTGTCTACCCCTGTATTGGGAATTGTAAGAAAGAAAGAAAAACATTTATTTACGGTCTAATCACAATAGATACAAAACAAAATAAAAAAAAATGGAATTACACAGAAAAAGAAGAAATAATATTGCCATAAATTAACAAAAATGTAAAAATAATATAAAAAGAGTCCGTGTAGCAGTATAAGACTGTGATATGGACAGGACTCCGCAAAAATCGAGATAGAGAAACACAAATTGCTCTAATCCCGACACTGGTTTCCAGTCCCGCTCGTAATGCGAGGTAACTCGGACGGCTGCCTCAGTGCACTTGCCATAATGCGAAGCGGAATAACGGGACTTAACAAAAATGTGTTTTTAATTTTTTTTTTCATAAATAGTGGAAATCATTAGTCTAAAGAAGGTACAAAATAAAATTAACGTTTTCCTTCTAAATATATCAATATTTCATTTATGTAACTATTATTCAGTTGTTGCTTTCACGTTTCTGTTTTAGGTTACAAGCACTTATACCTACCCTGTAGTACTGTGTGATGTTTGGAAATCATTAAACATTGAGATGTATACACGCGTGGGAGGAATTCCAAATAAAAGGCATACCTTGCGGCACATTGGCTAAACAAAAAAGGTAAGGAAATGATTGTCAGAAAAAAATAAATTTATTATACAAATATTTAAATAAAATAGTTTTAGATATCTTAACAGTGGTAGAGCCACGCATCAGCTTTTGTTGTTGCATGAATGTGCCTTCTCGTCCGGGGAAGTACCACGACCTCACAGAATACCGGCGTGAAGTAGAAGTCTAACAAACTTCTGCGTTTCGTCTGGTGTGTGCAAGTAACCGGAGCCCCCCCTCCCCAATTCAGAATTAAGCCCCCTAAGGCCGCATCACTCTAAGGCCGGCAACGCATCTGCTATGCCTCTGGTATTGCGGGTGTTCTTGGGCGGCGGTAATCACTTACCATCACGTGAGCCACCTGCTCGTTTGCTTCCCTTTTCTATTTAAAAAAAATTGCTTCAAACACAATAATAATAATAAATAAATAAATAAATCGGATCATAAATTTAAGCGTAATCGGTGCTTACAAAAATATTCCAATAGAATTGAGAACCTCCTCCTTTTTGAAGTCGGTTAAAAACAAATCTTTTTGAAGACTATTGCAAATTACGTACGACGTATACTTTCGTAGAATTTAACGCCTAAACCTCCCTATTATATAAAAAAATATTAAATAAAGTGAAAATTGAAATTGCGTGAAGATATTTATTTATTTGCTATATGAACATCGGATCTTAGATAAATACTCGCTGATGGAGAGATCAAACGAAGTAAAGCCTTTTTGGACGTTAATTATAATTTATTTTTATCTTGACGCATTTCCCAATAATTGGTAGCCTAAATCTAAGCAATTCTGTCCTAATGGTACAGTTTTAACCGAAGGTCGTATGTGACGACTTGGTAGGTGGTGAGCCCATCGCCATCTCACTTTCGAAGCCTACGATATTTATATATCAGACAGTTGATATATAAATGTCGTGGTGATACAATCAACAGACCTTGTGTCCCTACTGATATTATAAATGTGAATGTAAGTTTGTTTGTTGTTACGCTTTAAAGCGAAAACTGCTAAACCGATCGTCATGAAACTTGGTACACATATTCTTGGAGGTACTAGAAGTAACATAGGATACTTTTTATTAAAAAAAAAAATAAAAAAAAATTGCTTGTAACATATCTCAAAATGTAGCTAAATATGGTACATACACCAAAATATTTTTTTTTACAATTTTTGTCTGCCTGTCTATCTGTTTGTCCGGGTAATGTAATGACTGCGACTGGCTGTCCCGTCAAGATTGGTCCAGCTCAAATTGAGCTGATGTTATAAGGAGTAACTTAAGCTACTTTTAAATTTTTAAATTAGAGAAATAATAAGATTCGCGTTACTCCATATATATATATATATATATATATATATATATATATATATATATATATATATATATATATATATATATATATATATATATATATATATATATATATATAAATGATGAAAAGTGGATTACAGTATCCACTTTTCATCGGTAGCGATACGATAATCGGAAGCGCTCGTCACAATGGATGAACTCTTGAGACTTAGAGATAAATTACTTTACGTATCCAAGCAAGCGACAGGTGGATGCGCAATTTCAGTACCAGACAACCAACTTACACGATCAACGATTTCCAGACCAGCTGTTGGCCGTCTCAAGGCTGCTGAATTTTGGTCTGTTATTATCTGAGTTTATATCCCGCAGTGTGACGGTAGCCATATGGCACGATATAAGAAGCAACTAAAAATAGGGTTTTTAAAATTGGCTTTTCCCTTCGTCGCCTCTCGCCCACAAACAGAAAGAAAGAGGATCTTATATAATTACGAGATACCACACGGCAATTTCAAACAAGAGGACACTAATTTAGAATATAATATGCGATTTAGATATAAATGTGAAAACGAGATCCTTGCTCCAAGATACGCAGGTATAGTTCTTAACTGACGAAAAAACGGAAGAGGTTCTGTAGTCGACCCTCATATTTTAATATTTTACGTAATCTCGTTTAACAGTTTAGTGTTCAAGCGCCTGCAATATATCTGTAGCAAATAATTGATTGTGACGGTGCTACTATATTGTATAAGGAAATTGAATTTTGAATGTGCAAAATAACAAAAGAAAGGGTTGCGGGTTTAAATCAGATACGAGATCAGCTCCAAGATACTTTTATTTTTTATTTTATTTATTTATTATGATACACAAAACAGACCAAGACAATTACATGATAAGATTAAAATGCTAAGGTATTGAACAGTCCTTGTCCAAACTATGTGTATACAGATTTAAAACAAGGACACGTTGTTTTCTTTCTTACACTTAAATATAACTAATGAAAAAAAAATTAGAAAATTTACACAAAGATGTAATAAAACAAAAATCACAAATACAGATATCACTTTGCATTTACAAGAGGGCTTCCCAAACACTTGACTTATATGTGTTCAAATTCGAAATAAATACATTTATATTTGTGTTGCTAATAGTAATTTCGTTTTATTTCCTACACATTAGAACCAATGGATTATAATATGGGGTATTGTTACTATAAATATTTAATAGAAATGTCTTGGAACTTCTACCTCGATGCATGGTACTTATATTTGAGATACCTACTTATATCTGAGAAATTAAGAATAGACAATCCACGATTGAATTTAGTAATTTGTATAAATATACCAGCAATGCAAACTCTCGCCTCTTTTTTAGTGACCGTACTGTCAGGTTTCTTAAAGTTTTTTGTGTTTCTTAAGATGAATCCTAATTGTCGATTAGATTTTTAGACATTTTTTATTATAGCGGCATATATTTATATAAGCGGCAGGTGGATGCGCAGTTTCAGTACCAGACACCCAACTTACACGATCAACGATTTCCAGCGGAGCTGTTGGCCGTCTCAAGGCTGCTGAATATTGGTCTGGTATTATCTGAGTTTATATCCCGCCTTGTGACAGTAGCCATATGGCAACGATGTAAGAGGCAACTAAAAATAAGGTTTTTAAAATTGGCTTTTCCCTTTGTCGCCTCTCGCCCACTCACAGGAAGAAAGAGGATCGTATATAAATACCGCGATACCGCACGGCAATTGCAAACAAGAGGATACTAATTTAGAATATAATATAGGATGTCCAAAATAACGAAAGTAAAGGTTGCGGGCCTTAATCAAAAACGAGATCCTAGCTCCAAAATACGCAAATATAGTTCTTAACTGACGAGAAAACGGAGGAGGTTCTGTAGTCGGCCCTCATATTTTAATATTTTACGTAACCTCGTATAACAGTTTATTGTTCAAGCGCCTGCAATATATCTTACCTACTTATCTTCACGCACAATCACTGACGGGGTAGCCAGAGAGAGAACAGATCGCCAAGTGTCACGATCCCTACATACTTCTTTCGCTTCTTTCAGATTCATCATCTTCTTCATACATGCACGTCTAGGTATCCGAGTACTCTTGACCCTCCTCTCTTCGAGCAATTTGCTCACATGGTCTTCGAAAGTTAGTCTCGGTCTACTGCGACACCTTTTAATATTAACTTTCGCGCTATATATTTTCTTAACCATTCGGTCTTCACTCATTCGCTCAACGTGCCCAAACCATCGAAGCACGCCCTTATCCATTTTTGTGACAAGGTCATCTTTCAAACCTGCCATATTGCGAATCTCTTCGTTTCGCTTTCGGTTGGCCATGGTAAGGCCGCACATTTTACGAAGAGATCGCATCTCCACTGCATTCAACCTGCTTTTATGCTTCTTCTGGCATACCCAGGTTTCGCTGCCATATAGCAAAGTCGGTACCAACACTGCGTTATGTATTGCAAGGCGTGCACTTTTCACTACGCCTTGCCTTTTGACTAACGCAGTCAGGGCACCATTGACTTTTTTCCCGGCAGCGACACGCCTGTCCACATCTAAATCACATCTTTCATCCCGGCTAAACGTACTCCCCAAGTATACAATTTCATTCACCTGTTTATTTATTTATTTATTTAACTTTATGAACCTTATAAAATATATAAGTACAAAAGGCGGACATTTGTTTGTTCTAGACACCTGCAATATATCTGTAGCAAATAATTGATTGTGACGGTGCTATTATATTGTATAAGGAAATTTTTATTTGTTTTTAATATATTAAGAGATTTATAACCGACTAAAGAAAAAGAGAACTGTTGTCAATTCGGTTGTATGTTTGTTTATGAAATTCCTATACAAACGTTCATTACCCTTTCAACGACACATAGTAGTTCCGAATTGTACCCCTTTACTCACTCACCACCTGTCACGTTGTCCCAAATATCTACCGTAGTAATAGATGGGTGGAAGATTTTAATTGTCTAGCCCTCTGCTTACCTCAGTTTTTGGAAATGCGTGAACATAAATAATTATTACGTGTATTGGACTGTGTCAACTCCCAGGAATAAGACTTAGGTACTGTATGTGTTTATATCATATTTTTCGTGTGTGTTTATGTCATATTTTTCGTGTGTGTATATATCATATTTTTGTGGTCAAAATCGTTCAAACTGCTACTTAAATCAGAAAACCCACATATATGTTTTTGGTATTTTATGCTTAAACTACCCTCCCTTTGATTGACTTTTCTTAGAATGACAAACCATAGCGACGTATATAACGGAGAACATCGATTTTTTACTACATTTTCTTCGATTTATTATTAAAACGTTTGTTACAATATCTTACAAAGAATTATTGGTTTATAATCGATTGAGGCGATTAATCGATGTAATCGTAAAGACTATTCAATTCTGTATAAAGATGATGCACAGTTCTAAGCAGCTTTTTAAAAAATTCATCGATGGCCAGTCGGCTTTGTCACTAAACGCACAAGTATTCTAGTAAGTACAATATACTATATAATTTTGTTTAAAGTAATGATAGTGGTCTTGTATCGATCCAGAAAAACAATTGTTATTTGAAACCGATCCGATTGATTGAAACATTATTTGACTAATAGAAAGTTATACTGTAAATACTTATTAGTCAAATATTATTTCCTAATAGAAATTTACATTTAAAGTTTTTGAGTGCCTAAATTACATATAGTAAAGTAAGTTTTTTTTTTTTTTTTTTTTATAACCGTGGAGGAAAATGCTTTAAGCACGAACGTTTCCTGACCGGGAGGCCACCGAAACGAACAGTGTCGGACTCGGATCTCAGAAGGAGAAACATACCGACTAAAAACCATCCACGGGATGCTGTTGGCCCGGAGGCCTTTACAGCGTCATCTGAGGAGACCTGCGAGAACGAAGGCCCGCAGGTAAGTAGTAAAGTAAGTGATCGTGAGCAAGCTTTTATATGGTTGTGCCTGGTTTCAGTAAGTCACGTGGGTAAAGACGTTCTTTACGAATCTTTAGTGTTGTTTGTGTTACGCTTTTAATAAATGCTTTAAATGTGTAGACATGTGATTAATTTTCTCAATATGATTTCTATGGTATTTATAAGAAACATGTAACTTTCCGAGTCATCGAACAATATTTTTTCCCGACGGTAGATTACAACACTCCTACCATCACATTACCCTGTTTGTGTTCTACGTGCAACGTATCAAATGCGAGGAATATTCTAGATGTGACCTTGCATAGATCACTTTGTTCCACAAATCTGCTATCCGTACAAGAAAAACTGAGACATCGAAAAACTTCATCTTGAAAAAGGTAACGTTCTTTTTAGATTTATACAATAACTTTTCTAGTACTTTAATTTTCTATTTGAAATAGTTTAGTATCGTGATTATTAAAAAAAAGCTGTATTGTTTCTTATCTACGCTAGCAAAGTCACTATAGCCAAGTGGTTGGGAGGTCGGAATTTCGAGTGAAGAGATCCGATTTCGATCCCCAGGTGGCAGGCTCGTACCAATGGGTTTTCTCAAAAACCCATCTGCGATGCATATCATTGGCTTGGAAAAAAGACAATATTTTCGGTAGAAGGTGGGTCGAAGGGAATTAATTGTCTAGACTAGACCTCTGTCTACCTCTGTATTGGGAATTGCGTGAAGATATTCAGTTATTTATTTTACCTACGCTAGTAGTAGTAGTAGGTTTATCTAAATTGTCCTTGCTATATGTTGCTTTCACGATAGCCGAGTGGCTTGGTGGTCGGAATTACGAGTCAAGAGACCCGAGTTCGATACCCAGGTTGGCAGGCTCGTACCCATGGGTTTTTTGAATGACTTATGTACGAATTATATCGTTGGCTTGGACATAAAGATGGCGACGGCCTCACCACCTGTCACGTTGTCCCGAAAATTTCTAGGGTGGACCTACCTGGTCAAAGGAACTTAAATGTCTAGACTTGACCTCTGTCTACCCCTGTATTGGGAATTGTAAGAAAGAAAGAAAAACATTTATTTACGGTCTAATCACAATAGATACAAAACAAAATAAAAAAAAATGGAATTACACAGAAAAAGAAGAAATAATATTGCCATAAATTAACAAAAATGTAAAAATAATATAAAAAGAGTCCGTGTAGCAGTATAAGACTGTGATATGGACAGGACTCCGCAAAAATCGAGATAGAGAAACACAAATTGCTCTAATCCCGACACTGGTTTCCAGTCCCGCTCGTAATGCGAGGTAACTCGGACGGCTGCCTCAGTGCACTTGCCATAATGCGAAGCGGAATAACGGGACTTAACAAAAATGTGTTTTTAATTTTTTTTTTCATAAATAGTGGAAATCATTAGTCTAAAGAAGGTACAAAATAAAATTAACGTTTTCCTTCTAAATATATCAATATTTCATTTATGTAACTATTATTCAGTTGTTGCTTTCACGTTTCTGTTTTAGGTTACAAGCACTTATACCTACCCTGTAGTACTGTGTGATGTTTGGAAATCATTAAACATTGAGATGTATACACGCGTGGGAGGAATTCCAAATAAAAGGCATACCTTGCGGCACATTGGCTAAACAAAAAAGGTAAGGAAATGATTGTCAGAAAAAAATTAATTTATTATACAAAT
Organism: Sericinus montela; assembly: GCA_029286605.1. NCBI lineage: Eukaryota > Metazoa > Arthropoda > Insecta > Lepidoptera > Papilionidae > Sericinus > Sericinus montela. The sequence goes on from JAGSMR010000156.1 coordinate 169,448, forward strand.
ATTTAAATAAAATAGTTTTAGATATCTTAACAGTGGTAGAGCCACGCATCAGCTTTTGTTGTTGCATGAATGTGCCTTCTCGACCGGGGAAGTACCACGACCTCACAGAATACCGGCGTGAAGTAGAAGTCTAACAAACTTCTGCGTTTCGTCTGGTGTGTGCAAGTAACCGGAGCCCCACATACCCCCCTCCCCCAATTCAGAATTAAGCCCCCTAAGGCCGCATCACTCTAAGGCCGGCAACGCATCTGCTATGCCTCTGGTATTGCGGGTGTTCTTGGGCGGCGGTAATCACTTACCATCACGTGAGCCAACTGCTCGTTTGCTTCCCTTTTCTATTTAAAAAAAATTGCTTCAAACACAATAATAATAATAATAATAATAAATAAATAAATCGGATCATAAATTTAAGCGTAATCGGTGCTTACAAAAATATTCCAATAGAATTGAGAACCTCCTCCTTTTTGAAGTCGGTTAAAAACAAATCTTTTTGAAGACTATTGCAAATTACGTACGACGTATACTTTCGTAGAATTTAACGCCTAAACCTCCC
>JAGSMR010000157.1:0-177658 GCA_029286605.1 Sericinus montela
ACAATCGCCATGTTGGGTAAGCTGATTTATAATTTAACAGTGGTAGAGCCACGCATCGGCTTGTTGTTGCATGAATGGGCCGCTCGACCGGGAAGTACGACCTCACAGAATACTGGCAATAGTAGAAGTCTAACAAACTTCTGCATTTCGTCTGGTAAGTGCAGGTAACTGGAGACTTACACACACCCACCTCCCAAATTCTGGGGGTGGGGTGGCACTCTAAGGCCGGCAACGCATCTGCTATGCGTCTGGTATTGCAGATGTTCATGGGCGGCGGTAATCACTGACCATCACGTGAGCCACCTGCTCGTTTGCCTCCTTTTTCTATAAAAAAAAAAAACTCGTAACTCGTTCTTATGTAATAATTAATAAATATAAAATTAATATTTAATAAGTAGCTAAATATTATTTGTTGCTTATACGCATTTGCGTGCTATTGTAAATGAACGAAATAGGAAACATATTTATACATTGGCCACCATTGAAATTGTCAAATCTTGTTCATAAGCAAAAATAGATTATTATTATGATGTAAATGGTATAATCTGCCTCAACAACTGGCCGGACAGAAACAGTAATCAAAACAAAAAGTCTTTTGTACATTTAAAGATCGTTCTCTAAATTACCGTAGGTACAAATGTATGAGCGGTGTTCGCTTCACTTCCTAATGGATTGCTTTTGTTTTTGCTTCGGTCGGATATCCCCCAGCCTCGGCTCCCTCGTGTAATGATTGCGTTAAAACCGATACGTCACTGCTCGATGCTTCTCTTTTTGTTTTGTTGTCTGCATCAAAGCATGTCATACAGACTTAGTTGGAGTGATTAACAGGAATACAAGATATTATGGTTACCATTTCTGGTATTAAAAAAAAAACGGGTTAAGTGTAATAGCCTTTGTCACAATAATAGCGTACGGTCGCATTCAGAATAGAAAATTTGATTAAAAATTGATCATTGAGATTGCAAAAAATAGATCTTTACTCCAAAATCAATGGCACCTTTTTAACATGTTTCAATATTAATCAATACCAGCAATTTTACCCGAAGAAGTACGCAGAGTGCAGACAGGTCCTGTCGAGGTTGGTAGATTTCAACTCTATACGGAATGAGATTAACATCCATAGATATGTACCCACATATGTACATTGCTTTAATCCCAAATTAAGCAGCTAAAGCATTGTATTATGGAATCTGTAAGAACGAAGGTACTACAAACACCCATACTGGTCTGTCTGAACCTCAGAAATATGGACACCATGAAAACTGAGGTGAACGCGTCTCGACCACGGAGGTCGTCGAAATATTATAACAAATCGTCGATCGGGAGAGTCCTATCCCCGCAGTGGACTTTTGAGTAATGCATATACTCTTCTTATGTATGTTTATATTTCCAATCCTGTAGAAGATGTTATAATTGATTCACTGTAAGTATATACAATAGCACGAAGATTATGTACTGAATCTTCATTAATACAGACCTATTAATGAAGATTCAGTACACCAATCTTTTTTGTGTTTATTTCAATTAAGATTGATTACTCTACTCGATACTCTGTGCAATTAACCTGTGCCCTTTACAATGAGTGTTCCGTGTCTTCTATATTATATAGAATAGAATTAATAAAGATTGTTTTACTAAAGCATAACCAAAAAATAGAGAGATTATATGTGCGTGTCAATATGGGTTTTATGCGGAGAGTTTAAGAACAGGCTAAACAGAAGAGAAGGCAGAACTGTTCGCGAATCTCTTTGCCAGCAACTCACGTCTGGACACAAGAAACGCAGTTCCAACTTCCCGACCTCCCTGTGGTACTTCAATGTCAGAGGTCCACATTACTAACAAAGAGGTCCTCAAAACGTTGCGACATCTGGACGTGAACAAAGCCAGTGAACCTGATGGTATTCCAGCCATAGTGCTTAAGACCTGTGCACCTGAGTTGTCTCCTGTTCTGACACGCTTGTATCGCCTCTCATTGAAGACTGGAATAGTTCCCAAATCCTGGAAGCTTGCTAACGTGCAGCCCGTGCCCAAAAAAGGTAGCCGTGTTGAACCAGTCAATTATCGACCTATTTCAATTACCTCCATACTCTGTAAGATAATGGAGCGTATATTGAACTCGCACCTCTTGGCATACCTAGAACATAACGATCTCCTTAGCGATCGACGGTACGGGTTTCGCCGAAATCGGTCGACAAGGGACCTTCTAGTGTATGTCATACATCTATGAATGCCCTCGAGAACAGTGGCGAAGCACTCGCGGTTTCGCTCGATGTCTCGAAGGCTTTTGACAGGGTCTGGCATGCTAGCCTTATCAATAAACTTCCTTCATATGGTTTATCCCCTGGACTGATAGCCTGGATAGAAGACTTTTTGCGGGAACGGTCTTTGCGAGTGGTTATTGACGGCTGCTCATCAGAGGCTATGGCGATTAATGCCGGAGTTCTTCAAGGGTCTGTTCTGTCCGCAACTCTCATAAACGACCTGCTCGAGCCCGGTCTCTTTGGGTATGCAGATGACAGCACAGTTGTGGAGAGATATCTGGCGCGTGTTCAGTCCAGACAGGATTAAGTACAGTCTGCTCGGGAGGCCATAGTAGAGCGTATAAATCTTACATTACAGGCAGTTTCCAACTGGGGCAATACCAATCTTGTGAGATTCAATGCCACCAAAACGCAAGCGTGTCTGTTCTCCGCCAAAAGGAGCCAGTTCACCTTGGCTCCTAAATTTCAGAATGTATCTCTGGAATACACCGACCGCCTCCAGTTACTAGGAGTCGAAATCACGTCAAACCTTAACTTTGGGTGGTTCATTGAGTCTAAGGCTAAAGCCGCTGCAAGGAGATTAGGAGTTCTTGCAAAAGTGCGACGTTACTTTACTCCAGGACAGCTTCTGACCCTATATAAGGCTCAGGTCCGGTCGGCTGTAGAGTACTGCTGCCACATATGGGCTGGAGCTCCTAAATATCAACTGGCAGCCATTATATGTGCGTGTCGATATGGGTTTTATGAGGAGAGTTTAAGAACAGGCTAAACAGAAGATAGAAAGGAATTCTGAGCTTCAGGGAGTGCTTTTATTAGCTTCTTGCATTCGTTAACACTGGGGTAGTCAGAGGTCGAGACAATTTGGCACTTTTTTCAACTCACTTTTCATCGCAGCTTATTTGGGTCAACATGACAGGTGGTAAAAATGTCACCGTCTCAGTGTCCAAGCTAGAAATACAATTTGCTTATATAGATATATACTACCATAGCCAAATAATTATTAAACCTCTATGACTCGGGTACAAACTTTTACATTTATAAAACATAAAAGTTTGTACCCGATATAAGCGAATATTTGCTTCTAACGGAATTCGAACCAGCAACCGTCAGCTTCGAAAATATAATCACTATGATATCGGTTATCGGATCGGTCGCCATTTTTTATGTTTTAATAAGAAAAAATTTATATAGAGAGCATAGCGGATGTACTTCCATCAGTAAACAAGGATAACTCAATGGAAAAAGGTTAAGCTTATGAGCTTATTTGAGGGTACCGTAAAGCAAAGCTATAATTTATGTTTCGAGATAGGATCCCATTTTTTTTTCAGCAATACTACTTATTTAACAACAATACTAATACTGCTTCAGTACTTAATCGGCCACTGCCTACAACGCCTTGCCCAAAATGAAAGCGTTCGTTATTCCACAGCATGGAAATATTACGTAAATTATTTACATACACCATTATCACAATGTGCGCGGTTGTGCTTTATTGTTTGGTAAAATTATGTATTTACGTAGTGACGTAGCCGGCTAACGATGATGTTATCTATTATTATTTCGAGTCAAGAGTCCCGGCCCCAGGTGGCAAGCTCGTATGGGTTTATCAAAAACTTATGTACGAATTTCATCGTTGGCTTGGACATAAAGACGGTGACGGATATTAATATTTATTATTTTATATTTTATCTGATGATAAGTGAAAAAAAACATTACGTTCAGACGGCCTGTCAAAGTCCGCCCATTGTACAACCACTGTATATAACCTTTTTAAATGTATATATTGTTAATAATATTTTTGTTACGGTGTGTGCAATAAAGTGCATAAATAAATAAATAATAATATGCTATATACAATATTATACAGAAAGTAATTTCTAGAATGATAGTTAATTCTTTTGTTTTTGTGTTTTAGGTTTAATATTTTAAGTTATAATTTAATTTTTAAATGTAGCGATAAATAAACTTCTTTCTTTCAATTTACAAGATATGTTAGGTTAATTTAAGTTTTACGTATAGATTAAGTGTCTTTATGGTATGAAGAAATAAACTCAATGGTCTTTTACTTATTGATAAAAGCCTTCTGCAAACCGAACAATATCAATAGTTGGAAGAATGGAATTCGATTCGGAAGGATCGACTTCAATCCCCTGGATTGATGAGCTCATACCAATAAGCATATCATAGCGTAGTTTCCCTGACACTACCTAGCTGAGCTGAATTCGAAATTCGGTAAACAAATTGGCGATTGCAGTACCTAACTTATTTAGAAACTAGCACTTTATGCATCACTACTCGTTAAAAAGTTAATACATGTCTATACATCAGAGTCATCAAAGTCACGATAGCTGAGTGGTTGGGTGTTCGGAATTTAGAGTACGATCCCTAGGTGACAGGCTCGTATCAATGGGTTTTTTCAAAAAAAAAAACTTATGAACGAGTTATATCGTTGGCTTGGACATAAAGACGGCGACGAGCTCACCACCTGTCACGTTGTCCCGAAAATATCTTCCGTGGAAGGTGGGTCGAAGGGACCTAATTGTCTAGACTAGACCTCTGTCTACCCCTGTATTGGGAATTGCGTGAATATATTTATTTATTTTATTATACATCAGATAGATACGTTCCGTATCACATACACAACAGTTATTAAGTAGTGAGTCCGCGAGTTGTCTCGTAAGACACTACGTTAAACAGATTTTACTATGATGTCGTAAAACTAGCCGAGAAAGTTCTTGGAATTACCGACACGGTTCTTTTATAGTTGTATGTTACACACGGTATAAAAAAAGAAATAGCATATATTGACTAAAATTCCATTACGCACGCACGCTTATTGACCATAATAAGCGTGCTTCAGCTATTCACGTTATACATTCACTCACATATATACATAACCGCCTATAAAATACACTGCAGGATGTAGGCTTTTCCTGCAATGGAGCTTTCGCTCGGCACGAGTATTGCAGATCGCAGTACCAGACACATTGCATCTTAGACGCATTTTCGAGATGGTTGTCCCAGCAACTTGCCGGAAGCCACTTATCGAGGCTTTTAGCAAAGACGCCTTTTACGTCTTCTACGGAAAGAAAGGGGGTGGTATGCTCTGAGGCCGATATCCTATTGGAAAAAGAAAATTTGCTGTAAAAAACAAAATAAAAGAGACGTTACCTTCGGAGTTTAACAGATCTTTATGTATGTATGTATGTATGAATGAGTGTATGTATGTATAATAACGCCACCTGACGTCCGCTACCGTACAGTCAAGAGCATTAAGAGTCAGAAAACCATACAACTAAAAAAGTAGAGCTTCTATTTCAAAGAAACAAAAGAAAATTTTAAATACTATAAGCAGAAATATGACAATGCAGTTTTGTTTTAAAATCATAATCTTATACAGTTCATTATGGACGGCGATGTGGGCACATTGAAACTGTAATATAAATTGCCTTTTTTAAAAATTATGGCTTGCTGAAAAAATGGCATACCCTCGTACAGAAGAGGCCAGTCTCTTGCAGTGGATATGAAAAAAAAATCTTATTATTACTTTTAATTCATTGTATTTATATATGTAAGTTATGTAGCACTCTGCCCATATCCATTCCGTTACCTCACACGCTCACGACGCTGGACATTTCTTTTGCCTGACCAAAGTCTATTCCTCAACAAAGCATCTCCTAAACCCCTCCGCAAAGCGACTCCGCGGCTTACATCATTCGACTTGTGGCTGGCGGTATTATGCAGTAAGTAGCTAGACCACACGTGTAATGAGATCGGAAATAATTTACTGGGCTTTTTGAGGAATAAAAAGACTTATCTATTGAATTGGTGTTACTAATCCACAGCTTTTGTGTGTGTGTGTGTGTGTGTGTATAGTAATATTTTAACCTTAACAAAAGTATAAGGTTAAACCTTATATTTTGTTAAGGTTAAAATGTTACTAAATTTTTAACCAAAGGCTAGCCTTCTAATAAAAATAGATTGTGAACGAGATTACAGGTGCAGGCTGAGCACCAGCTCTTGGATTCGTTTACGATGATGAGGATTTTCCCAGGAACATGGTGAGCTCCCTTTGTCATTTTTGATGTTTTAAAATATATTGTAATGAGTCAAATATATATTGATTTTAAGGAACTACCCGATAAATGTAGGCATGAGTTTAAAAAATAGGCAATGAAAATGTTTGTTATTATCCTTATTAACAACGAAGAGTGTGATTGAGTGTGTGTGGTAACAAACTCCCAAACCCGAGACAAGTAGAAGAATTGTCCGGGAAGCACAGTGGCCTCTGTGCCAGTGACACCGTAAGTACCTCTTACCTTCTTGACCATGTGATCGATACAACAATACATATACATGTATATGTTAAAATGATTAATCCAATACAAAAGCTGTCGTCCCGTCCTCGAGGTGGTTATCCTGTCTGACTGTCAATTTATATACTTGACCTATTTTAATATTTACTGAGCCACATTACATTATCTTCATATTTAATATCGAACATAAAGATGCCAATCTTATAACTTAAAGATTGGCATCTTCTTATATCTTTAAATAAAATTACTAAATATCTACACGAATAGTTCTTAACGGGGTAGCGAGAGGGAACAAATCGCCAAGTGACATGATCCATGCTTCACCATTTAGTCTTCACGCATTCACTCACCGCGCCTAAACCACCAAAGCACGCCCTTATCCATATTAGTGAAATAGTCATATTTTTTTATATCTTACAAATGTTATTTTACTTCTTCTTTTTAACAATATGATTTCAGTAAAACATGTTATAAACTACGAACTGTGTTTTCGCGCACTGCAGTTTAACAGATAAAATGAAAACGTACCATAAATACGAAGTGCGAGACAGCGCTGCCGAGTGGCCGCACTTAGCTGAAGTGCACTTGCTTATCTTCTTTCGTCCGAGTACAAGAGTATTTAAAGCAAAAAATAGTACAATAATGCTTAATAATAAAATACTTGGCGAAAACTAAGTAAAAACGACCTGGTAGAGGTTTAGACAATTATATACTTTCGACCCACCTTTCACCAAACACATTTTTGGTAAAACGTGTCAGGTGGTGAGTCTGTCGCGAGTTTGTTCAAACTAACGATATAAATCGTACATAAGTTTTGAAAGAACCCATTGCTACGACCGACTACGGGAACGACTCTTGACTTGAGTCTCAAATTTCGACTACCCAACCACTCGACTAACGTGACAATTTGCGACGTCTAAAATAATAGTAATAATCCTACTGGGTGACGCGAAGTTGTCTCTTATGACAACCACGGGAAGAGTGGGGTGATATAAATCATCGGTAGCCAACATGGATTTGATTCTTGGCGTTAAAGAATCTGTTATGGTTTCGTAACAATTTAATTATTAATAATAATTTACATTTGGATACTAAGGCGGCGATCGATTGGCTCACCACCTGTTACGTTGTACCTCGTCATAAGCTTCGGTGTATGGTTGCTAGAAAGGACTTAACTATCTAGTAGACCTCTGTCTACCACATCTCTGGAAAATACGTTAGGTTGTTTGTTGCAAAATAAATGAAAACATTTTGTAAATCACCTGACTTGGCCGGGATTCGAACCCACGGTCTCCGCCAAGGCTATTTTCAGCTGATCTTTTTTAAATTGTCATTTATTTAATAACAGGTAATAGTAATAAATAAATTGGTGATAAGTTTGTTTGCTCAAAAGCATAGTAAGGTCCTTGACAGCTGTATTATGAACGTATTATCATTGTGTAACCGGATTGCGCGAGTGGCAAACGATGCGGATTCAAATTGTGCCCGAACGTTTGCTTTGTTTGACACTCTTCAAGAGCGCCCCGGGGACCCGCGGGATTTGTGTATTTTAATACAATTTGTATGTGTTTGCGGTAATCTTATTTAAAACATATTTTTAAATTATTGATAACTTCTTTCCGTCTTTATATATTTCCGTCTTTATATACGTAATAACCGCCTTCAAAAGGATATAAAATAATTTTTAAGCTAAATTTATTAAATACTAATCAAAATTAAATATTCTTCTATAAAATTACTCGAAAAGATGGGGTTCACGACTCTGTACTCTGAAATCTGTACATTTAATCCGCGACACGCATCAATTTCTCAATAAGTTTCCTCGCCATTTCACTCGCGACGTATCAAATCAAACGAGAAAATTTATTCAATAACTACGGAAATGTTACGTTCCATGCTTTATCTTACCTATAATGTATTCTGAATTTCTAGCACTCTAAATATGTACATTGTATCGGCTTAACAATATAATGGTAATAAATACGTACATAGACGAGGACATCACATACATTGCTCTGATCCCAAAGTAAGCAGCTTAAGCACATGTATTATGAAATCAAAAACAAGAAGGTATTTTCACACTATTCCCAGCACTGGGATAGACAGTACCCTTCACCGAAGACATTTTTGGGGCAACGTGACAGGTGATGAGCCTGTCGCCGTTTTAGTGTCAAAGCCAACGGTACAAGTTATTTATCCTGTTACTAATTACTTTTACGCCGCTTACCACTGACTTTGTTATATATATTATTTGTCGTATATAACGAAAATCAAAAGAAATGGATAACAGAGACATAAATCATCGTCCTTGGCATTTGATCACTCATTGAAACATACGTATGCACTAAATAAACATTTTTTTAATATTTGAGGCACTATGGAATATATTATAAAACCTAACGCAATATTAAGAGATTTTAGTTTCATTCCCCACATGAAGACTTCTGTACCAAAGAGGTTCGGAAACTCGAAATTATTAAATAAAATATTGCTTGAAAATTAAACGACACGCTGACTACGTATTACGTTGATTATAACTTCGACGAAAATTGGGTCATGTGTCACAAAGTCAAATGTGTCACATTCTCAGAAATGACTTCATCGGTATGACTTCGTGACACATCTTGTAAAGACAGCATTAAATATTGCTATTTCGCACTGCTAACCCTGATAGTATATTCAATGTTCTTATAAAATAAATGACATATTTATAAAATCAACTGACACGCGCGGCGAGGTGGTAAGTGTCGCCTCGGGACGTCAGACGCGAGTTCAAATCCTGCCTGGTTCTGTCTAATTTTGTCTAATTATTATAGGAGAGATAATCTCTCCTCTTTAATTATGCTCATATGGCTTAATTCATTTTATGTCTCTTTAGTGTTGTTTTTCATTTCATCGACTATCAAATCATAACGGTGCTAGTGAAGTGATACTCCAAAAAATACACACAAAATTGAAATTGAAGATTTTTTGGCCACTAAATAATTATCTAAAATTTTCGCTCTCAAAAAGTGATTTAAGCTGAACTTTTATATTTTCAGTAATTAATAGAGAGGTCCTCACAGCATTCGTGAGGCTTCGCGAATATGAGAAAGTTAATATTGTCAAATTAATATCCCGGAGCCCTCCGCTGTGCTCTCCGCTCTAATTCATTTGATGCCTATTCGATCTAATGGATATTTAATGTTTGAATTTGATTACTTATAACTTTCTTCCCTTTTTTATTTTATAAGGAAATTGAATAACTTGAAGTATGATGTGGTGATTTACTAAAGATCATATAAACATTACGTTAATACTCGTCGTTAAAAGTAGTCATGATAACCGAGTGGTTGGATGATCGGAATTCGAGTCATGAGATCCGAGTCTGATCCTCAGGTGGGTAGGCTCGTACCAATGGGTCTTATCAAAAATTATGAACGATTTATATCTCAACTGTGCGGATGAGTTAGTGAGGAAATTCGACCGCAATTTTATTATTAAATGGCAACATTTAATTTTTTTACTGACAAACTCCTTTAGCTTTTCTATTAGACTATTCTATTCTTTTCTCTGTTTAAAATGGATTATGAATGTAATAAATGAATGCATGTTAACATGATTTAAAATGTATAAACATCAATTACTCCAGTATGTACATTCATATCAACTCACAAATGTTTGCCCCTCGTGGGATTTGCAACCGCAGCCCTTAGCATCGAAGACAGGGTCACAGTCACATCAAGGAGCCTATCGGGGCGCAAGCGTATTAATGATGTAATGATTTCTTGTATTTGCGCGAATACTACACATTTAAAATAAAACGATTTTCGGATTTTATCGCGTTTTTAATTAGTTTTACAAACTATTTTTATTTCCCGACGTTTCGGATGCTCTACAGCATCCGTGGTCACGGGGTATGACATGCTGTAAAGCACCCGAAACGTCGGGAAATGAAAATAGTTTGTAAAAGCTAATTAAAAACGCGATAAAATCCGAAAATCGTTTTATTTTAAATATTAATTATGTGATTCATTTTGATATAATTCAATACATTTGGAACAGATTTAATTTAATTTTTTTGTAGCCCAGTCCGTGTTAACTTTAACTAACCTAATCTCTCACACTCCGTGTCAGTAATTTGTTGAAAAAGTGGTACTAAGTGTTCTCTTCTCTTAATGTATGTATATGTTCCAGCACAGTGTCGTGAACGCTTGGAGCCAGACTAAAACGAGTATAATATCCAGAGCTGTTATCTCTGCACCCTCGGCACGGCACTGGCATGATGGCAGTGTTCGTTTGCTCTTCTCTATCAATTCGATTCTCCGAGTGAGGCCTTTGTCCACAAGACCACAAAACCAGCCGAAACGAAGGTCTTTCCCTTAGTCTCCTCTTACGGAATTAGCCAGAGGTCTAGACAATTTACTAATTTCGACCCAAATTTTACAATTGCTGGTAGCTTAGTTTAGATCGGATAATTTAAATAGCAGTCTCGTGTTCGATTCCCACGGAGATGAAGGCACGTACTTAAGAGGTTTTTTTTAAAAAAATGATTTGCAATTTGTATCGGTTGTGAGCTGTGACTCAGGTTCTTCATTTATTCTTATGCATAATCATGTAGACAACATCACTTATATTGATATCCTAAAGTTCACAAGTAGCTGAAGGAAATCAGTACCCAAACAAAATCGAAACTAAAGACCGCAGAGCTCTGCCGTAGCATCAAGCTCTCAGCTCTCAGATCCATACAAAATTACCATGTTGGTAAACAGATCCTCAAGAATCTGTTGTGTAAGATAAAACTTCCAAAGAAAATCTCATTACAACTCGGAAAGTAAGAACGTTTACTCCACAGCTCGAGGCTAATCCGCCGTCGCGACGTGCCCGACCTCCGCAGCTGGTGCTTACCGCCCACGTTTTCTTTAAGCTTAAACATGTCAGGGGTTGTTTCGAAAGATTAAACTTTCAGGTAGTTTCATTTAAGTACGGAAGTAGTGTGACAACAGAGCTTGTCGCTAAATGCATTATCGATCAGCGAATCACATGACTCTAACCTGAATTCGTACATTATTTTTACGTAATAAATATACACTACAAATTCATAATCTAACCACTGAATCATATATTCTATGAGCGACTTTTGTACCGATATCTGTAAGTATCAAGCAGGACCTCTTGTTCCAGGATAGTCAACTGCGCGACAGTAGTGTTTCGGTTTAAAGTGATGTTTTATCTTCACGCATTTTCCAATACAGAGGTAGTCAGATGTATGAACTGTTTAGTACTTTCGACCCACATTACACTGGAACTTTGTAAAAAAGCCAAAATAAATAAAGAAAATATATTAAACTTATTATACAGCCAGATTAAGGAAAACTTCATTTTCGGTGTTTTCATCATTTGAGAAAGTGGCTACCTCCTTTACTAGGTAATACGTGAAGATAAAGAAAATAAATGTCTATAGCATTCCATACTTGCGCTACATAGAGGCGATTCCTACAGTAAAACAACTTCTTTGAAATAAAACCAAAGAACCACCGCCGGCCGTGTCCATTTGCAAGTGGATTTAATTAAAGTTACATAAATACAATTCCAGAAAGTTCTATCGAGTACCGATCTACATAGACAAGACGTGTTTTTAAAGTTAGATAATGAGAACCTTGAACACGATATCTTTGAACCAATTGTTAGAAGCTGCCCGACGACATCCGATTAAGACCAAACCAAACTTTCTGTTTATTCCTCGGGGCTGTTTGCAACTTATTTACTTGGAGATATTTCTAAACTGTTCTTTAAAGTCGCATTTAAGCAGCTTTTTATTACAAGTTTGTTTACTTTTAAATATTTATACCTTTTGACTGTACATTTAAGTATTAATAAATGACTCCCCGCAATACTGTGCAGATCGTCACTTCAGCTTGTGAGGTTCATTATACACTGCGTTTGCCTGGACGGGGTTGCCACTCTAGATTTTTTTCCCTGGTTTTCTGTGGTTTTTTACGCTGGTTAGTTCTAGGAGTTACAGCCTCCTCCAGGCTATATCGGTGATCGTACAAAGGAGTTATCCACCTTTAAAATCTGAAAAAAAATTAAAGTCAAATCTCTATTGCAGTGTAGTAAATTGCGTGTGTTAAACAAATGAAACAGAAATTGATATTTAAAGCTTAATAGGTAGATAAAAGCAAGAGAAATGACATCAAAAGTTTAATCAAAGCTCCAAACGCGAATCTGAGACGCAGCAGAGATTTTCAGTGAAGGCATTTTTCGTCGGATGAAATGAAAATTTCTAGATTAATTTCGAAATGCCTCGGGCTATTCATTCAGTGCTGTCGTCGATTTTGTTCCTGTTTAACGGATTGGATATTTTGTACCGATATGCTATTGGTTTTAGAATAAAAAGTGTAATATGAAAATTAATCGTTTTGACCGAATTCAACAAACAAGTCAAGGCTGGTTTTTTTATAACTAAATATCATATATAGACAGGGAAACCACCAAATACATAACTCCGATCCCAAAGTAAGATGCAAAAGCACTTGAGGTATGGGAATCAGAAACAACGAAGGCATCACAAACACCAGATCCAAGAAAATGTAGAAAAAGAGGTTTTCCTATATTAATCCGACCGGGGATTAAACCCGGGACCTCGATATGACAAAACCAGTGCTTACGCCACTCGTCCACTCGTCGTGAAGATAAATATTTAACAACATACAAAACTTTTTTTTTTATAGAAAAGGGAGGCAAACGAGCAGGTGCCTCACGTGATGGTAAGTGATTACATAGGCATAGCAGATGCGTTGGCGGCCTTTGAGAAAGGCGTGGGCCTCCGGTTCCCTGCGCTCACCAGACGAAACGCAGAAGTTTGTTAAACTTCTACTTCACGACGGTATTCTGTGAGGTCGTGATACTTCCCCGGTCGAGCCGGCCCATTCATGCAACAACAAAAGCTGGTGCGTGGCTTTACCACTGTTAAACGTCGACATAAACGTCCATGACTCGAGTACAAACATTAAGAGTCCTCCTCGCGGTGGACTTCAGCAGGTCAGTAAATTATGTAAATAAATAGAAATGTATCAGGGTCGGAAAGAATTGAAGTCCGCATTCTCTGCCTATCTCTTTATATAGTCACTATAGTGGTTGAGTGATCGGAATTCGCGTCAAGAAACCAGAGTTCGATCCCCAAGTGGTAGGTACCAATGGGTTTTTAAACCTTATGTAGGATTTATATCGGTTTGAAAAAGAAACGGCGATGGACAAAAAAAACGCCCTTAGTGGAAGTTAAGTCGAAACTACTTAATTTTTAGACCTCGTTTGACAATTGGGAAAGAAAGTAAAATATTTTTCGCATGACTTTATTTCTCACCGAGTGCCGCTCCTCTTTGAAGTTGTAAATCCACGTGAAGCCGCACCGGAGCGCGCGGCGAACGACTCGATCGCTTCGGAAATGATGCAGATCACTTTTATACTCACTTGTAATGTATTGTTAGGAAATTGCTATTCAAATTGAATTTCCCATTTATTTTTAGAAAAATGGTGAACGTGCTATAACTACAAATAAACTAACTAATTATACATAGATAGGAACAATGTCGCATACATTGCTCTGATCTTAAAGTAAGCAGCTTAAGCACTAGTGTCATAAAGTCGGAAACAATGAAATTACCACAAGCATTCAGACCCAAAAAAAAAATAGAAAATGTGTTTTCTATATTGACCGGACCGGGAATCGCAATCTGGATCACAGAGCTGGCGACAAAATGAAAACCTGTGTGTACGCCACTTGTCCTCGTTATCTAATGGGATTCTCATAGAAAACTACAACTATTATTTACAAACCTAACATTTTACTGTACTGATATTTTACAAAAAAGTAGTGCGATCGAGACAGTCGCTAGTGATTACCGACGCCTGTGTACATTCCCACCGCTGCTGGTGCGTGTAAAGCTTCTTTTAAGGCGTCTCCATTAGGTACCAACAAAAAGTAAGCACGAAGTTGAGTAGAGATAGAGGAGAAGGTACCCTTCACCGATTGTTGGTTAATAAAGACCGGAAGATTGTTTCCGATTATTTAAGTCATTAGATGAAACGCAACTGCATAATATAATTTTACGTTCTGCTCATTTTTGATGTGAAAAGTCCCAATAGCCGCGTGTTAGGGTGGTCGGAATTTCGAGTCAAGAGACCAGAGTTCGATCCCCAGTTGGCAGGCTCGTACCAATGGGTTTTTCAAAAACTTATGTACGAATTATATCGTTGGCTTGGACATAAAGACGACGACGGGCTCACCACCTGTCTCGTTGTCCCGAAAATATCTTCTAATCTTTACAGTTTCAAAGCGGTGATGCAGGAAATGTGTTATTAACGGTGTCAACAATAAAGCAATAATAATAATTGTGTAAAAGAATCTAAAAGAAATCACGAAATCAATTCTCTTTAATTTAATATAATGAAAGAACTTAATTGTTAACATTCAAAATGGATACACCTCTTCACCAACGGGTCTTAAATTAATGATGGTTTCGGAGCTGCTTTCTGTAATGTAAGGGGAAATGTATCGCAAAAATGTAATGTAAAGACAAATGTGGCCATTATGGCTATGGAACTCATGGCAATCTATGAAGAGCTTAACTTTATTACTGGTCAAATGGGCCAAAATTTGTTCATATTTACGGATAGCAAAAGTGCTTTACAATATATAGCTCGATGCGCCTCTGGTTTTAGCGGAGGTGTACCGATAGCTAATGCCATTTTAAAAATCATAGACGATTTCAATAATCACAACATAAATCTGAAGCTGCAATGGGTTTCATCTCATCTAGGTAAAAGGGGCAACGAGGAGGCTGACAGATTCAAAATTAAATGTTATGCCAAATTTAAAGAATATTTTTATGAAAGGAGCAGACAAAAAGGTATATAGTATAAAATCATCTTGTGTCAGCCTCCTCGACTGCCTTGGTTTATAGAAACCAAAATGAGTAAGCCATTTATTGTAACGGCAAATAAATTTGCATACCTTATGGGGAAAATCAGTTCTCCCAATTGTGACGTATGTGGTTTAGTGTAAGATGTACAACACATACGTGTGGAATGTGTGAAACACAAGAGAGAGAGAGAGAGAGAGAGAGAGAGAGAGAGAGAGAGAGAGAGAATCATTGATGCAAACACATAACATAAGTAGAGTGGACGATGGAGAATTTCAGGCGATATTAGCTGAACCAAACTCTGAAGCAGCGAAAAGCTTATTTGCTATGGTCATGCAGCATCTATGATTCAATCTCTCGATTGTGGCATTAAGTTTTTATTAATGAATAATGATTCAAAACTATAAATCAGGCTATGATGGGGCTGGCGTATCCAAAAAGTATAAAAGCACCTTAATAAATATAAATTAAAAAAAAACAATGAAGAATAAATAAAATAAATTACAACTATGTTGGTCACCCCAGTTCTGCTGCATAATTCTTCCTCGTTCACATAGTAAAGATAGACAGAGCATCCCGTGTGCTATTATGGTTCTAATACCACCCATGGGAGTACCACCCCGCGGTAATAATATAATGGTAACATTACCACCCCTACTTATCCGTGGGTATCGTAAACCGTATGATCTAAACTAAGACAATAGTTGGATGTAATACAATTCCCAACACAGGGGAAGACAGAAGTCTAGTCTAGACTCTTAAGTCCCTTTCACCCACCTTCCACCGAAGATATTTTCGGGACAACTTGAAAGGTAGTGAACCCATCGCCGTCTTTATGTTCAAGCCAACGATATAATTCGAACATAAGTTTTTTTGAAAAAAACCTTTGGTGCGAGCCTGCTACCTGGGAATCGAACTCGGATCTTTCGACTCGAAATTCCGACCACCTAACCACTCGGCTATCGTAACTATTGGACTATGGATGTAATGTAAGATGTTCATATCGTTAAAAAATACTCCGTACTCTTGACCTTTCCCTTTTCAAACATGCTCGCGTGGTCTTCGAAAGTTAGTCTCGGCCCATCTCGACTTCTTTGATAAAGAAAAAAAGATATTTATGTATCGGTACAACCAAAATTAAATTAAATAAAACCAAACACAAAAAAAATACTTAATTATCGCGTATCATAACTTTTATTGTTAACTATAGCGTTATACTTATAAAACAGCAAGATAACATAAAATAGAACAAGTTTATTAAAGCAGAATATCACGAAAAATAAACAAACCAGAAACAGTAAAGGAAAATACAGAAATATGTATGAAATATAACATGCGTATGAATCGACACGTAATGCTTAACAGGATCATAAGCTGTCGTTTGCCGCAAGTGACGATATTAGCGCAATAATTTAAAATGCTTTAATGATAACGGTAAATATATTTTAACATATAATCAACGCTGAAAACTTGACTACCCGAAAGCCTACTTGGTAACCCTGCCTTCGGTTGTGGGTTCGAATCCCGGTAGCCACTAACATTTGTTGATGAATATGTTTGTACTCAAATCATTGATGTTTATATGCATCTATGAGTATTTTCCTATGTAAATGTGTATGTAACTACATTGTACCGTTATCTGGGGGAGACGGCGGTCGGCTCATCAACTGTTACGTTGTCCCAAATAAACTTCCACTCCGATATTCCATCTGGAAGAACATCAGAACAAAATCAAGAAGACCGGTACAAATGACCGGATCGGCTGCGCGGGAAACGGAAGTGTCGCGTTTTTCCGCAAACTGAATTACTTTCCGGTCATTTGTACAGCTTTGTATCTGACTGGCGCATGCTCATGATTTTAGGGTCCCTTATTCATAACAATTTAAACAGTGTTAAATGGAAGTCAGAAAATATTTACGCCGGTCGAAGACGTGAGGTGTTCACGCCGGTTTTCATAGCGTTGCGTAGGTTCGATTTCCGGACGGGAAAATATACAAGTGATTTTGTATATTATCCTGTCCGGGAATCGTCCGAGAATTTTCTACATTATCTAGGGTCCGGGTGTTCGTGATATCTTTGTTTTTTTTTCTGATTTCATATCAAAAAAATGGTACAATAATACTTACAAACATATATTTCTATTTTGATAAACTTTACGATGTGAGAAAAATTCTAGAAGAGGGGAGGATCAAGAGTGCTCGAATGCGTGTACACTTGACGAGCTGTACTTTTTGGCTACCCCGTCAGAGATTACGCGTGATGATATCATAATAATATCCAAATCACTATGCTACTATAACTAACATGTATAACCTAAAAATAAAATACAAGGCAACAAAGAGTAGGTTGATATAAAATTCTTGACAAGCCGCGGTTAGCCACAACATGTTTTGCATCTAGGCCGCTTGTTTGTACCCTTGTATAAAACAAATCAGAGGCGGGACGGATTAACCTAAATAAAATGTTGTCTTTTGAATTATTAATGGCATGCGTAGATATATAAGTAGAATCCCACTCACTCTCACTCACAATACTCTTACGTATCGGTCTGTAAAAGTCCCAGCACAGGATAAAGACCGTGCCCGTGAGGAAGATTTACACTCCTCACCATGCTTGGCAAGCAAATTGTCAAATGCAAATCTAGACTACTTGTCCTTTTTAACGTTGCTGCCAGCTTTTCCAAGCTATTGCTTGTCCAGTCTCGTTTGCTTTTGTCAGCTATTATTATTATTTTTTCTGTGTGTCTGTCTTTATGTTTATTCCGGCTAATCTCTGAAAAAGCTGGACTGATTTCAAAAGATCTCTCACTGGCTATGGAATAACTTAGTTAATATTTTATTTTAGAAAATAATTAGAGTTTCTTGTTAAGTTTTAAATCGCGGGCCCAAGCCTAGTTGGGCGGCCAGTTTGCAATAGAATTAATGCAATAAAAATAGATAGATAGAGGTTTAACCCAAAGAAGAGTTCTCATCAACGCCGTAACCACACTGCAAATATATCAAACGGATAACACATATAGTTGTAAGCACAATTTAATATTACAATAACTATTCGGTTATCCTCCGGTTAATTGATTTGCGGTGTTCAGACTACGAATGTAGTCAATCGCGGGTGGATTTACTCGCAATTTGAGGACATCAGACGATGTAATTTCTGCCGACGAAATGTGTGGAATTAAACTTAGATATAAATATCTTGACTTTGGATATATCTGCTAAGAATTTGCCACCTCCTTTCTTCTCGTGGGTGTCGTAAGATAATATTACTAACTGCTTCTCAAAACTATACACTAGGTAGTATGTATAGTATATTATACTATATGCTCGCTGATTATCGACAGGTGGCGGGCTAATCATCTCTAAAACTACTAGACCGAAATTCAGTAGACCGATGACGGACGTCTGGTACTGCGATCGTCAATCCGCTTGCCAAAAGTGACGATTATGGCAAACCGTCACACACGGGAGGCCTATGTCCAGCGGACAGTCCAGTGGACTATTAAAGATCGTTATGTATGCAAATACGTATAAGATAAGAGAACCTGTACCATATTTCTGCTACTAATATACCATTCCTTCACTCATGCGTCACTGTCTCATTTACTGTTTATAACAAACAAGCGCATCCCAAGAATTCCCAATGGTAAACCTCATATTATAAGTTGGTAGATCTCATAATTGATGTACGAGATAAATGTAGAGATCACTCTTGCTGTAGGACCTACACTAATATTAATTTCGAAATTATATGGGTGTAAGGTTTTGTTATGTGTTGGCTATTGTTATTGACTGAACTTTTAAATAAATAAAATAAATAAATATCGTCACGCAATTCCCTATACAGGGGTAGACAGAGGGACTTAATTGTCAAGACTAGATCTTGACGATTAAGTCCCTTCGATCCACCTTCCACCGAGAACTTTTAATTATTAAATTCGAATTCAAATGTTTAGTTTCAGAATAAGTTGTTACAGGGTCTCATGAATTACAATTTGAGTCTTTGTCAAATATAAACAAACAAGTACATGTACAGCAAAAACAGGTTAAGCATAATATAAGCAAATTATGTTATTCATTATTATTCATATTATTATTATTTCCAATTTTCATTTTATTAAATAATAAATAAATAAATGTCTTCACGCAATTCCCAATACTGGGTTAGATAGAGGTCTAGTCTAGACAACTATCCGCCAAAGATATTTTCGGGACAACGTGACAGGTGGTGAGCCCGTTGCCGTTTTATGTCCAAGCCAACGATATTATTCTTACATAAGTTTTTTGAAAAACCCGTTGGTACGAGCCTGCCACCTCGGGGATCGAACTCGGATCTCTCGACTCGAAATTCCGACCACCCAACCACTTTCGTGACTTTCATGTTATTACTTAGAAATTAAAGAGAAATTTAAGAAATCTCAACTGACACGGGCGGGATTCGAACTCGCGACATCTGCCATACTGTGGCAATACTCTAACCTCCGAACCACACACATCTGTTGAAATTTTAAATCTCTTTCTTTATTTATGCCAATTATATCATTGATTTTCTTGTAAGATGAAATTAAATAAATAAATAAAAAAAAATAAAAAAAAATTGTGGACTTCTACCAGAAGTTTTTTTTTTATTTCTCTATAATCTCATATTCAATAGCTTCTATACAATTTCATTGAAACTGTCTATCGTGTAATATTCGGATTATATTTGGATTAGTTATCATGTAATATTCGAAGTAAAGAAGTCAGTTCTAAAAACAAATTATTTTACTCCTAGCATGGGTCATTGACCTAGAGTGCTACCATTTTTTTAAAGAATACGAGCAATGCCGAAAAGCATTACTAGTATACCTGTTAACCACTCCAAAGAAGCTTCAATATGTATGTCGGCACTATAACATGTGTGCACTAATAAAATGTATGTATATATGTCACACATAGATATACATACACTTTATTTGCTGTTAGGCATTGGTTTAGAACATTAGAATAGCGGACCCGAATCTGCGACGTTGTTTCGCTTTCCGCTCCCTTAATCATTTGACTAGGTGAGTTTTCGGCTTAGTTACATTGCAGCTTTCCAGCAGAAATGGATAGGATAGTGTTGTGATGTTGTACTCACCTAGACGCCAGCTAGACAGAGAACGAGTCTATTAATTGTAAAAGTATTAAATAATTAAAATACTTCTAATCTAGTACCCGTAATTTTGCAACGAAAATTTATTTTTAAGCACTGCCGGATGGTTGTTGCGTAAGAATATACCATTTGTTTGAACATTGAACATAGCTACCGACAGATGAGAACAACCACCACCGACCGAGTGTTGAAAGATATTATAATCTCGCTCTTTTCATTTAAAACAGCAGTAAATGTCATAAAAATTGGAATCACCGTGTCGCCGCTCCCCACCAGCAGTGCAGCACTTGCTTTAATGTCTGCGGTGAAAGTTATAGCTCTATGTGTAATTGTTTAATAAATTAGTTTTCTAGGAAGCGAACTAAGAAAATAACTAGTAATGCCACGTTCGGTCACCACCTGCCACGTTGTCAAGATGTAAAAAACCTACTGCGTATATTTATTTTCTAACGTCAATCCCTTCGTATGTCAAAATTACCCCGCCACCTGTCGGTAGCCAATGGTATTTTCAAGACATACCTTAAGTCACCTCTTACAGCACTCGCAGAAAAAGGGGGTGGTATGTTCTTACGGCGCAGCAACGTAACCCTGTCGTTCCACATTCACCTGTCGTCAATAAGACATTAGAAAAATTAAAACATAATTCGGTGCCTATATAACTGGAGCAGCTCAGCGACGATGTGGCAGCAGCTCATGGGAACTTAGTAGTGTAGTGTAATTGCTCGTCGATGAAGTTTGTTTTGAGTGTACGTAGGGCAGTAAATCTGACGTGAAATAGTGAGTTCAGGAGTCAGCAGCTGACACTTTTTGACTCAGTCAATAGAGCATTTTTAGCTCACGCAAAACAAGTCGGTATTGATAAGGTACATCTTAACTTACTTCACTTAATAACTATTACTTAATAAACTACTTAATGAGTTTCAAAACAACCCGATAGTTAGTAGTCTACTCAGCCACGGCAAAGCTAAGTGTTGTGGGTTAGAATCCCGCAAGAGGCAAACATTTGTATAATAAATGTATGTAGTGGAGTCATAAAAATAATATTTATTAATTTATTTATTTTTATTTATATAAATATAAATAGATAAATAAATATCTTCCCGAAATTCCTAATACAGGGGTAGACAGAGGTCTAGTCTAGACAATTAAGTCTCTTTGTTCCACCTTTCACCGAAGATATTTTCGCTACAACATGACAGGTGATGAACTCGTCGCCGTCTTAATGTCCAAGTCAACGATATAATTCGTACATAGGTTTTACAAAAAAACCATTGTTACGAGCCTGCCACCTGGTAATCGAACTCGGGTCTCTTGGCTCGAAATTCCGTCCAGCCAACCACTCGGCTATCGTGACTTTTAAACATAATTAATATAAAAAAAGTCTTTACGTAATTCCGAATACTGGGATAGACACAGGTTTAGTCCTCCGTCTTTATGTCCTATAAAGACGGAGACGAGCTCACCGCCTGAAAAAATAAGTAATATATCGTTGATAATTCATTGATATTTTTTAGTGTTTATCTATATAAATACACTATTGTGAGTGACGTAGATTGGGCGTAAACAAAACTATAATATTTACATAACTATTTTTAGTAAACGTTCATATTAAAACAGATAAACGACGTCTACAGCAATAATCGCCGCATGTCGTTTCTCTGGCATTTCATACATAGCACATTTGTTCACTAATAAACAGGAATAGTCATAACAACAACTTGTTCATTATTATCGATTTATAATTATCTATAGCAGGTGGCTAACGTGATGGTAAGTGATTACCGCCGCCCATGAACACCCGCAATACCAGAGGCATAGCAGATGCCTTGCCGCCCTTAGAGTACCACCCCACCCCCCAGAATTGGGGGAGGGGGGTGTGTGGGCCTCCGGTTACCTGCACTTACCAGACGAAATGCAGAAGTTTGTTAGACTTCTACTTCACGCTGGTATTCTGTGAGGTCGTGGTACTTCTCCGGTCGAGCCGGCCCATTCTTGCAACAAAAAAGCTGATGCGTGGCTCTACCACTATTAAATCATAAACCTGTCACGTTGTCCCAAATAAAATCCGGTGAAAAGTGGGAAGAACGAAGACTTAAGTGTCTCGACCTCTGTCTTCCTCAGCATGACAAAATGGAAATGAAAAAATTACAATCAAATAAGGTTCTTACCGTCTATTATATTGTAAGTATACCAGAACAAACAGAGCGCGCCCTCGAGCACTCGTTAAAAATGTACCAAACGTATTAATCGTATTAAAGTATTCGGGAATTATCTGAATCCGCATTGTTCGAGAACAATCCCGCATCGTTAAGGAGCCCGTGTTTTGTGCGCAGACATATTTCCGTAGCAAAGGTTAAATGGAACATCTCATGGGATGCTGTTAATGTAATATGTTGAGTACATGAATCATATTTATGTTTTTTGCTTAACGATTATTTTCTGCACAGAATGATTAATAGATACATTTCCGTATGTTGTTAAGGAGCCCGTGTTTTGTGCGCAGACATATTTCCGTAGCAAAGGTTAAATGGAACATCTCATGGGATGCTGTTAATGTAATACGTTGAGTACATGAATCATATTTATGTTTTTTGCTTTACGATTATTTTCTGCACAGAATGATTAATAGATACATTTCCGTATGTTGTTAAGGAGCCCGTGTTTTGTGCGCAGACATATTGCCGTAGTAAAGGTTAAATGGACAATCTCATGGGATGCCGTTAATGTAATATGTTGAGTACATGGATGATATTTATGTGTTTTGCTTTACGATTATTTTCTGCACAGAATGATTAATAGATTTTAATAGACATTTCCGTATGTTGTACATTAAAATCCTTGCCAAGCATGACAAAATTTATTGCATTAAGTAAAAAAAAGCTTATTAAGTACGGAGTATAAATACGTATTAAATTATTTAACGGTCTTTAAAAGTGCACTGTAGAGAATATGAGGTCTATTTGCTCCAAAAAGGATTTTCCATTTTTCCAGAGTTTCCAAATTAATCAAAAAAAAAATAAAAAAAATTTTAAAATTCAAGATTAATCATCATGAGTCGCGAGGCCGAATTCAGTGATCAGAGTTGGAAGGCGCGTACCAATGGGTTTTTTCAACACTTATGTACGATTTATAACGTTAGCTTGGACATAATTAATATTGGACATAATGTCCGCCTTTTGTACTTATATACTTTATTAGGTTTATAAAGTTAAATAAATAAACAAATAAATTAATTACGGCCCCCAGTATTGGGAATGGCGTGAAAGAGAAACACTCCGACACCTTAAAACGAACAGGTCCATTGACAAACGACAATGAGGGTTGGTGAGATACAATAACAGATTTTCAAACAGCGCCATCTAGCAGAAGCAAATCAAAATATGTTTTTCTTATATTATTTTGACGAGCTCCGTGGTCGAGTGCGCCCAGCTAGTTTTGTTGTTTCCGATTCCAGTTGCTTAAAGTTGATTTAACTATAGGGTCCTGGTGATCAGCAATTCAGGCATTCCTTAGCCTACCTCAGACAACAGATCCCTACATATAAGACTATAATATTAGTACTAAAATAAACCTACATAGTTTTAAATGGACGGAGGTTCTTACCCCTACCTTAGTCCCTGCTGCCCGACGCCGAACAGATTAATTTCTATTTGGTACACTTCACGATGGCTATGCCGCCATCTGTCGGTACCTATTAGTTATTAGCTAAAAGAAGTTTTTAAATGCTGCGCGGCCAGACATTATCATTTTATTCATATAGATAATAAAAAACAAATAAATACATGTACAAATAAGGGACAACATCATATACAATGTTCCGATCCCAATGTAAGAAAGCTTAAGCACTTGTGGTAAGGTAATCGGAAACAACGAAGGCACCACAAGAAAATGTAGAAAAATTGTGTTTTTCTACATTGACCCGTCCGGGAATCGAAACCGGGACCTCGAGATAGTGACTCCTTGAAAACCGGTGTAAACGCCACTCGTTCATGGAGGTCGTCAAGATAATATAAATGATGTCATTTCATGTCCAAGGGTTGCAATATCCAACCCAATTTAAAAAAAAGCAACAAATATACCTAAAACATAAAAGGCTTTGTTTTATTATCATTTGATTCAGAATGTAAGCTATTTAAAACGAATCTGTACATCTATAAATTATTCACGGCGCTCGTGTTTTATTTATGGCGGCAGGGCGTGTGCGTTCCTTTTGAATTTCGAATCTATTTTGTTGTTCACTGGGATGGACCGGGTTAATTATTGACTCCCGATATTCTTGTGAGCTTGTACCTCAACTCGCCGGAAATTCAATCTGATTTATTAGGAATTATCAGACCTCATTTAAACTAAGTGGAGAAAAAAATGGCCGAGGGATTGGTTATTGTTGATTGGTAGATCGTAATAATCAAATAAATAGTAAATATCTTCACGCAATTCCGAATACAGGGGTAGACAGAGGTCTAGTCTAGACAATTAAGTCCCTTTGACCCACCTTTCACCGAAGACATTTTCGGGACAACGTGACAGGTGGTGAGCCTGTCGCCGTCTTTATGTCCAAGCCAACGATATAATATACTGCCGGTAGGGTCACAGTAAAAAACACTTTTTCTACATTTTCAACCAAGGTAGCACAAACATCCAGATGTTTGTGCTACCTTGGTTGTTTCCGGTTGCATAACACAAATGCTAAAGCTGGGATTAGAACTTCAGAGATGTTAAGTGAAATTGTCCCTATCATCCAATATGTATTTATTTATTCGTCGGAGATTCTGTCAATTATTATATTCTATATTTTTCCTTATATATGATGTACTAAAATGTATTTTTAACAAATTCATATTTGTTCCTTAAAATTATTCTAGTCATTACTGAAGATATTATAGTAGAACTAAATTATTGAAGACATTATATTAAAACTAAAATTAACATTACATAATTAAAATTAAAAAAAATTAACATACATATAAACATTATATAAAACTTCTATTGTCATTAAACAGTAACCCTTAGGAAGGTCATGGGCAAGGTTTTCTTTTTGTATTGGTTATCGGAGTTTTATGTTTCTGCAGTTAGTTTAAATATTTGTAGCGTGAAAACAATTTATTATAATCATGGGAATATTCTATCGTTCAAAAATTTTAAAAATTAAATTAATATCGTCACGTTACTATCAATACTGGTGTAAACAGAGGTTTTTTGGGAACAAAACAATGTGTATGATGTTGCCTATATCTATGTATCTTACAGTTTTTGAGTATTATTAACATATTTATACGCTTCGGTTTTAATACAGTTATAAAAAAATATCTTCACACAATTCCCAATACAGGGGTAGACAGAGGTCAAGTCTAGACAATTAAGTCCTTTGACCAACCTTCCACCGAAGATAGTTTCGGGACAACGTGACAGGTGGTGAGCCTGTCAACATCTTTATGTCCAAGCCAACGATATAATTCGTACATAAGTTTTTGAAAAACTCAATACAGTTGAAAGAATAATATTGTTCTTCAAATTTTTCTCAGCGCGAAACATAAATTTATACTGCAGTTTCAGTTCGCTTCCAGTACTGTCAATTGTGAACTCTGCAAGACTAACATTTAAAACAACTGCATTCTCATTTTTCTACTTATTGTATTCTGAATGTTCTTTTGTTCTTTAAAATGGAATATCCACAACTATCATAGTTCTGGCTTTTCTTAGTCTTAACGCTCTTGAGTGTGCGGTCCCGATCGCCTGTTCGCGTAAATATACATACATAGTAGTTTATACATAAGTATTACATCTTTGGCTCATATTAAAATAAAATATAAAACACTTATCTTAGGTCTTAAAGAAAAGTCTTTTTTTAAATTCAATTAATTCATAAATTTTATTTACTTATTTAAGTTATTCTACAGGTTTATTCCGTGGTTTATACAATTGTTTTTTCAAAATTATTAGGCGGTGTTATTAATTATACTTTTTATATTTTTATGTTCATACATTTTATTTAATTACAATATATTGTTTTCCTTCATAGTGTCTGTTTAGCTAGTCTCGAGATTTAACAGGGGCAGACAGAATATCAGCGCTGCAGCAAGGTGCTGAGTCGGATGCCTTCTCGTTACTATATTTTTTTATTTTTTTCTTTCACGTTGATCTATCAATAAGACTCTCTCGAAATGGACGGTTTTTTAAAATCGCCTCGCACGGCGTAGGGATTGGCGATCGCAGTACCAGACATCTTGCACCTTAAGCATTACTACGCGTCACCGGTCTGCTGTATCGTAAATAAATAAATAAATATCTTCACGCAATTCCCAATACAGGGGTAGACAGAGGTCTAGTCTAGACAATTAAGTCCCTTTGACCCACCTTTCACCGAAGACATTTTCGGGACAACGTGACAGGTGGTGAGCCTGTCGCCGTCTTTATGTCCAAGCCAACGATATAATATACTGCCGGTCGGGTCACAGTAAAAAACACTTTTTCTACATTTTCTAGGGGAACAACCAAGGTAGCACAAACATCCAGATGTTTGTGCTACCTTGGTTGTTTCCGGTTGCATAACACAAATGCTAAAGCTGGGATTAGAACTTCAGAGATGTTAAGTGAAATTGTCCCTATCATCCAATATGTATTTATTTATTTGTCGGAGATTCTGTCAATTATTATATTCTATATTTTTCCTTATATATGATGTACTAAAATGTATTTTTAACAAATTCATATTTGTTCCTTAAAATTATTCTAGTCATTACTGAAGATATTATAGTAGAACTAAATTATTGAAGACATTATATTAAAACTAAAATTAACATTACATAATTAAAATTAAAAAAAATTAACATTACATAATTAAAATTAAAAAAAATTAACATACATATAAACATTATATAAAACTTCTATTGTCATTAAACAGTAACCCTTAGGAAGGTCATGGGCAAGGTTTTCTTTTTGTATTGGTTATCGGAGTTTTATGTTTCTGCAGTTAGTTTAAATATTTGTAGCGTGAAAACAATTTATTATAATCATGGAATATTCTATCGTTCAAAAATTTTAAAAATTAAATTAATATCGTCACGTTACTATCAATACTGGTGTAAACAGAGGTTTTTTGGGAACAAAACAATGTGTATGATGTTGCCTATATCTATGTATCTTACATGTTTTTGAGTATTATTAACATATTTATACGCTTCGGTTTTAATACAGTTATAAAAAAATATCTTCACACAATTCCCAATACAGGGGTAGACAGAGGTCAAGTCTAGACAATTAAGTCCCTTTGACCAACCTTCCACCGAAGATAGTTTCAGGACAACGTGACAGGTGGTGAGCCCTCGCCGCCTTTATGTCCAAGGCAACGATGAAATTCGTACATAAGTTTTTGAAAAACTCAATACAGTTGAAAGAATAATATTGTTCTTCAAATTTTTCTCAGCGCGAAACATAAATTTATACTGCAGTTTCAGTTCGCTTCCAGTACTGTCAATTGTTAACTCTGCAAGACTAACATTTAAAACAACTGCATTCTCATTTTTCTACTTATTGTATTCTGAATGTTCTTTTGTTCTTTAAAATGGAATATCCACAACTATCATAGTTCTGGCTTTTCTTAGTCTTAACGCTCTTGAGTGTGCGGTCCCGATCGCCTGTTCGCGTAAATATACATACATAGTAGTTTATACATAAGTATTACATCTTTGGCTCATATTAAAATAAAATATAAAACACTTATCTTAGGTCTTAAAGAAAAGTCTTTTTTTTAATTCAATGAATTCATAAATTTTAAATACTTATTTAAGTTATTCTACAGGTTTATTCCGTGGTTTATA
Organism: Sericinus montela; assembly: GCA_029286605.1. Classification (NCBI taxonomy): domain Eukaryota; kingdom Metazoa; phylum Arthropoda; class Insecta; order Lepidoptera; family Papilionidae; genus Sericinus; species Sericinus montela. Next base: position 28,428 of record JAGSMR010000157.1, read on the forward strand.
CAATTGTTTTTCAAAATTATTAGGCGGTGTTATTAATTATACTTTTTATATTTTTATGTTCATACATTTTATTTAATTACAATATATTGTTTTCCTTCATAGTGTCTGTTTAGCTAGTCTCGAGATTTAACAGGGGCAGACAGAATATCAGCGCTGCAACAAGGTGCTGAGTCGGATGCCTTCTCGTTACTATATTTTTTTATTTCTTTCTTTCACGTTGATCTATCAATAAGACTCTCTCGAAATGGACGGTTTTTAAAATCGCCACGCACGGCGTACGGATTGGCGATCGCAGTACCAGACATCTTGCACTTTAAGCATTACTACCCGTCACCGGTCTGCTGTATCGTAAATAAATAAATAAATGTCTTCACGCAATTCCCAATACAGGGGTAGACAGAGGTCTAGTCTAGACAATTAAGTCCCTTTGACCCACCTTTCACCGAAGATATTTTCGGGACAACGTGACAGGTGGTGAGCCCGTTGCCATCTTTATATCCAAGCCAACGATATAATTCGTACATAAGTTTTGAAAAACTCAATACAGTTGAAAGAATAATATTGTTCTTCAAATTTTTCTCAGCGCGAAACATAAATTTATACTGCAGTTTCAGTTCGCTTCCAGTACTGTCAATTGTTAACTCTGCAAGACTAACATTTAAAACAACTGCATTCTCATTTTTCTACTTATTGTATTCTGAATGTTCTTTTGTTCTTTAAAATGGAATATCACAACTATCATAGTTCTGGCTTTTCTTAGTCTTAACGCTCTTGAGTGTGCGGTCCCGATCGCCTGTTCGCGTAAATATACATACATAGTAGTTTATACATAAGTATTACATCTTTGGCTCATATTAAAATAAAATATAAAACACTTATCTTAGGTCTTAAAGAAAAGTCTTTTTTTAATTCAATGAATTCATAAATTTTAAATACTTATTTAAGTTATTCTACAGGTTTATTCCGTGGTTTATACAATTGTTTTCAAAATTATTAGGCGGTGTTATTAATTATACTTTTATATTTTTATGTTCATACATTTTATTTAATTACAATATATTGTTTTCCTTCATAGTGTCTGTTTAGCTAGTCTCGAGATTTAACAGGGGCAGACAGAATATCAGCGCTGCAACAAGGTGCTGAGTCGGATGCCTTCTCGTTACTATATTTTTTTATTTTTTTCTTTCACGTTGATCTATCAATAAGACTCTCTCGAAATGGACGGTTTTTTAAAATCGCCTCGCACGGCGTAGGGATTGGCGATCGCAGTACCAGACATCTTGCACCTTAAGCATTACTACGCGTCACCGGTCTGCTGTATCGTAAATAAATAAATAAATGTCTTCACGCAATTCCCAATACAGGGGTAGACAGAGGTCTAGTCTAGACAATTAAGTCCCTTCGACCCACCTTCCACCGAAGATATTTTCGGGACAACGTGAAAGGTGGTGAGCCCGTTGCCATCTTTATGTCCAAGCCAACGATATAATTCGTACATAAGTTTTAGAAAAATCGATTGGTACTGCCACTTGAGGATCGAACTCGGGTCTCTTGACTCGAAAGTCCGACCACCCAACCACTCGGCTAACGTGACTTTTTTAATCGTGCTGTATCATGGTCTAATATTTTTCGAAATAAAAATCTAGCCATCTATTACTGCTTTCTTTATCTCAAATTCAGCTACTGTAAAGTTATTCCTTGATCTGTGACCGGAATGCGTAAATTTTGTAGAATTTACTTCATTTTATCTAGCTATCTTTAATTTATTCTACTCTTGAATTGACTTCAAATACACTCGAGAACAATGATTTAGGGTCAGCTAAATAATAAAATATAAATATGTGTAATGTCTGAATTTTGACGAGCCAAGAATGTTCGCTTAATGTAAAAAAGTTGTGTTAGACTATTAAATATTACTTGAATTTAAAAAGTGAAATATATCAGTGACTTTGTATTTTAATAATAAAATTTTAATAATAAAAAAACATATCTTAACATATAACAAAAATAGACAAATTATGAAATTTTATTGATTTTTATAGCATATTTATGCTGCATATAATATAGCATAATAACATAAAAATAGACAAAGTTTATAATTTTGTCACTCTCTGCAGTATTTTTTTAATTTGTTATTTTTATAGCTTAGGCTTGAAGTAACTAAGAAAATTTATTACTTTCATTTAAATAATGTACAATTGTTTATCAAATACAATTAATAATGAAAATAATTCTATTTTATAAACAAAGCTTTCATTTACCTGACCCTAATTCGTTGGTCGTCAGTGCAGTTTAGATTTGTTCAATCTTACGGAGTATAAAGGAAATTATAATTGTACAATATTGTTTCTAGTCTGCGGGGGTAACGGCTCGACAGAAACTACTTCTGAAAATAAATATTAGTGTGTTTACTCCAACATTTTCTATATTGACAAAACACTGAATCAGTATTCGGCACGGCGCGGACAGTCAATTAAAATCCCGTCTAGTCTGCAAAACTACTTTTTTACATATTATTATTTTGTCAAGAATATAAACGGCATTTATAAAAAAAACATAGTAGTTAGCTAATACTCATACATACATATAGCTATTATTATTTTTTCACGTGTATAAAAGGCTGAAATTTATATCTTTCAAAATAATTTGTTTTCATTCACTCCTAAGTTAACTTCAACAGTAGTCACGTGAAGAGATACATCGGCACTCGCAGAGCGCACGAGGAACATCTCTGTTTTTGCCATTTGATCTTTGACACTTGTCATATGCATACCTCATACTAGAGGACATACCTGTTAAATAGTAGGTAGATCTTTACCTACTCTGGATATAAGTGAAATCCAATTCCACGTCGCTTCCCCTTTGTTCCATTCATAACCACTTGTTATTTACTAGCGCAAAGGAGGCGCTCGATCGTTCCTAGAGTTTCGTTTACGTCCACCTTTTTAAATAATAGTTATTCTATCGTTGCTTCGGCAATACCGATTATTTAAAAATAATATAAATTAAAATTGGAAATTCTAAATATGTTCGACCGGCAATTGTATCAAATCCTTTTTACGGGAGATACCAACGTCCTGCCTTTTATAGGCCGTTAAGTAAGTAATAATGTTTAAAAAGATTATTTAATATTTACCATGGACCCGCGGTGCGGTAGGAAATATCAAGGAAGACTCAATTTATTTCAGAAAGAAATTACCTTATGTATTCCTTATTATAACAATAAGGAATACATAAGGTGCTATAAATTATACTGTCCCCTCTATGTGTTTCTATTTCCTTTACGTATACATTAACATTGGGAACCTAGTGGTTAAGTTTCATTTACGAGTTACCCAGGTTCGATCCCAGCACCATAGCAGTGATCGTACTGATCGGTTTTGAGAAAATATAGTCAAGAGGTGCATACAATCTCCGTAGTCGAGTGGCGTACACTCCGGTTTTCACGGTGTCGCCAGCTCCGATGATCCTGGTACGATTCCCAGATGGCTCAAAGTAGAGAACCACTCGACCACGGAGATCGTATGCAACTCTTGAATATATTTTCTATAGATATATTCATTTAAATATAAATAAAAAAAAATATCTTCACGCAATTCCCAATATAGGGGTAGGCAGATGTCTAGTCTAGATAATTAAGTTCCTTCGACCTACCTTCCACCAAATATATTTTCGGGACAACGTGGTGAGCCCGTCGCCGTCTTTATGTCCAAGCCAAAGATATAATTCGTACATAAGTTTTGAAAAACTCATTGGTACGAGCCTGCCACCTGGCGATTGAACTCAGGTCTCTCGACTCGAAATTCCGACCACCCAAAACTCGGCTATCGTGCCTTTTAAATAAAAGAAGTATGAGTAAAATATATTTTATGAATAGATAGTTCGTTGGTTTCATGTTGTCACCTCTGAGATTCCGGATTCCATTTCCGGGCGGGTCAATGTATAAAACTTTTTCTACATTGTCTCGGGTCTGGGTGCACGTGGTGCCTTCGCTGAATCCGAATCCATAACACAAGTTCTTTAGCTACTTGGTGATCAGAGCAATTTATGTGATTTTGTCACTGTCTATGATTTTATTATTATAATGACATGTCACTCGGTTTTCTAAACAAACATCTATTACGTTACACTCAAGCATGCTCCGTGTAAATACATACACAGCACTTACTCTACTGCCGACTACAAAACAATACCACGTCACGCTCTAATAGCACAATGATGGGCGTTCGTAATTGTTTTTATATGTGCTGGGTAATAAATAAATAAATAGCGTGAAGCCGTTAGCAACGCTCGTGTGGGAAGCAATATGTGGACATGGTTGTGTGAGTGGATGCTCGGAAAATAATTAGAATTTTAAACAGTTGAAACACTTCTGCGAATTGAAGGTCATTCAGTATCAGCTAATGGGAGCTAGAATTTCAGAGCACGAAGTGGCTTTGTACTTAGTATGGAAGAACGTCCATGACATCGTTCTATTTTTCAACTTATACGAGCGACAACCTCCGTGAACGAGTGGCGTAAATACCGGTTTTCATGGTGTAGCCAGCTCTGAGGTCCAGGATTTGATTCCAGGTCGTGTCAATGTAAAAACATTTTCTTGGGATTGGGTGTTGGTGGTACCTTCGTTTTTTCTGATTTATGGAATCGCTATGTTTAACAAGAGCAACACATAGCTGATATAAAGAACACATAGCTGATGTTAAACATAGACGCTCTAGGAAGTCTGCAGTCTGTGGTCACATTCTAGATTGGCCCAACCATTATATCAGATTTGACAAGCCACATATCCTCGCGAAAGAACACCAATTCCTACCCGGGATGATCCGTGAGGCTATTGAAATTAAAAAACATCCTAATTTCAATAGAGAAGATGGTGGGGTACTACCACCTGCTTGGGATCCAGTAATTAATAAAATTAAATCCTAGACCAAGCATAGCACTGCAAGACCTCAAGATACAGTGAGCACATTTTGCGTAAATCGTATCCAAAATTAATAAATAAAGTTGACGGTAGCCGAAGGTAGCTGTGACAGCGGGACGTTCAAGCCCTCAGTCCCCCTGTGACCACGGATGCTGTAAAGCATCCGAAATGTCGGGAAAACTAATTAAAAACGCGATTAAAATCCTAAAATCATTTTATTTGAAACCAAATAATTATTAAAATTATTATATCACGTATTTTTAACCACACTGAGGTAGGCATAGGCCAAGACAAATAAAGTCCTTTCGACCCACTTTTCACTGAAACATGTTTGGAATAACGTGAGAAGTGGTGAGCCTATTGCCGTATTACTCTCCAAGACAACCCGATAGAATCTTTGGAAGTGACCGTGTCTTCGATGATAGGGGGTGCGAGGTCTAATCCAAGCGGGCAAACATTTCTCCTTCTTAATTAAGATTATAAAATTTAATTTCTGTAAACATAATTAAAATGCTCGATTGCGTATCTAGTTGCGTTTGGGGACAAATAAATAAATTAAAGCATCGCAGTCTCTATAATAGAGTTGTTTTGACCAGAGATTTCATTACGGACCCTTTCATACGAAAACTCTAATTATCAAATCAGAGTGACAGACATGCACAATGTTGCGGGGAGTCAATGGATGCAGATGAAACAGGGACCGTTGTGTGGGGGACACTATTTTCAGCAGTGGAATTTTGATAGACTGTTATGATGACGATGATGATGACGAGCCTACCTATCACCTGGGAATCGAACTCAGATCTCTTGATTCGTAGTCCGGTCACCCAACTACTACTCGGCTATTGTGAATACACTATCTGTAAAATTAACGCTCAAAATAACTTGCGTCGCTCTTAGCTGCCTACTTAACATTAAATCGTCGTCCATTAATATGACGTGAGCGCGTCCCGTTGTCGGATCAAAGGAAACTTGAATTTGTGCGCGACAGCAGCCGTGTGAAGTCATCAATCATGTACACCTTCGGTGACACGGAGGAAATCGGGAGACTGATTTGGGCTGAACGCGATTTATAAATACAGATTCCTTAAGTCGCCTTATGTTCGAGAAATGTCTATTTTGGAGGGCGTTCTGTTATGGAGACACACAGCTTTTGGTGAAACGAAATGTAGTCATATAAGACTTGTCGATCTTCATGGAGACAATGTGGGAAACACTTTCTCGGGTTTTTTTCTACATTTTCTCGGGTCTAGGTGTTTGTAGGACCTTCTCTGTTTCTGATTTCATACTACAAGTTGCATACTTTGGGATCAGAAAAGCGTATGTGATATCTCTATGAATGTATGATTGTATTGTCTCGGGTCTGCATGTTTGTGGCACTGTCGATGTTTCCAATTCCATAACACGGGTGATTTAACTACTTACTTTGGGATCCGAGCAATGTATGTGATTTTGTCCTTGTCTATACATGTCATTAAATTTCAGTAATATAACTTAAGGTATCAAACATTTACCTATTAAAGTCCTTATTAGATTTTATTATTTGTTGGAAAATTTAGGTTACTATGGACATTCCTTTTTGCTTTTATCGCCAACCGTAACTGATATGAAGAAAATAATATTAAGAACGTTCCAGGAAATTCAGGAGAGCGCACTTGCAACAGTTTGTCTTGCTACTTCAACTTTGTGTATCTATAAAAGCATTTATTGCGGCGTTTAAACACTTTATAGTCGAAATGGTGCGTGTGCGCATGCGGTTCTATTAACGATCTAGATTATCGATGTTTAATTTACGGTATCATTAATATATTATCAATTGACAAAGCACAATGTTTCCACCTTAATTTTGTAATAACTTTGTACACGCGACTGGTCGTAGCCGCTGGTGACAAGAGGGCTGGTTCTTTCTCGCTCAACGGTTAAGTCTAACCATTCAACTGCAGCGTTCTTGTTATCATGCCACAAGGAGTAGTATTATTGTAGTTTTTAGTTAATAAGTATTGTAAATATTAACATAATTTTGTTTCTGTAAAAAAAAATACAACTTTGCCTGACTCGTACTTCTACACTCACAAACAAATTTACATAAATTGAACCAAAACTTTTTTATCATACAAACGTTTTGCTCCTAGTAGGATTCGACCTACAACCCCAATAATTTAATAATCGCAAAACTTATTAAAAATCTTTCCGTATCTTTTAAAGAACATACTGATAATGTTCCTATCATCCAAATGAGCATCATAATGCATCATACAATACGTCTGGAGCGGAGTCTAAAAACGAATAAATAAAAGGATTTATTTGTTCATTTTTATACATTAATAAATAACTAATGAATAAATGTAAACTGAAGATTTCAGCGCTTTAAACGAATGTTTCTAAATTAAAATTCTACTGCTGTTTTAAATTAACTTAATGTTAATTGGATCAGTAAATGAATTGGCGCGAACGCGTCGAATGTTCCAGAACGAAATGCGTTTTGCGCGGGAACAATTTGTTTATAATACAGTGTAAGTTCGCGCTAGCAAAATAAGTTTCGTTGAACCTGCAATATATTAGATTGCACGAAAAAATGTCTAGACATTAATGGAACGTAAATATTCATTGAATAAATCATTTTATTTATGGAAAAGGGAGGCAAACAAGCAGGTGGCTCTCACCAGACGAAACGCAGACTACCGCCGCCTATGAACACCAGCAATACCAGAGGCATAGCAAATGCGTCGCCGGCATTAGAATGCCCCGGCGTGTGGGCCTCCGGTTACCTGCACTCACCAGACGAAACGAAGAAGTTTGTTAGACTTCTACTTCACGCCGGTATTCTGTAAGGTCGTGGTACCTCCCCGGTCGAGCCGGCCCATTCGTGCAACAACAAAAGCTGATGGCTCTACCACTGTTAAAATAACATAATTAATAAAGAAAGGTTAATTCTGCACAAATGACATATAGAATAATTATACGCTGCAATTTCTAATTTAGTGTTAGTTAAGCTGAACGTATTGTTATTAAATGTAAATAAATAAATATGTTCACGCAATTCCCAATACCGGGGTAGACAGAGGTCTAGTCTAGACAATTAAGTCCCTTCAACCCACTTTCCATGCATTTGCAATGCATTGCATTTTGGGTCAATCTGACAGTTGGTAAGCCCATCACCGTCTTTATGTCCAAGCCAGCAATATGAATAGTACATAGGTTTAAAAAACCCATTGGTACGAGCCTGCCATCTGGGAATCGAACTCGGGTCTCTCGATTCGAATTCCGATCACCTCGGCTAACTGATCACAAGATGTAATTTTTGTTATTATTTAAATCATGCAAATGATCACGCAAATGATGCTGGCAAATTTTGTAATTAAATTAAAGAGCATTTTTTACATATAAACTGATACGGGAGCTGTTTAAAAAAACAAGAGAATTCAGATATTTCTTATATTAAAATTTCTGGCTTAATTGGTATTAATGGCTTAATTTTGCTGTTTGGAATTGTCCGGATAACGCATGTTGGGGAGTTGGGAAAGGATGAAGTTTAAGAATGTTTGCGTAACTTTTTAGAAACATATTTAAAGATATATTTAGAGGTATATTTAAAAATCCGTTAAATTTAAAAAAGTGTGAAGATATTATTATTCAAAAATAATAATTTACAATGAATTTTTAATACTTCCTCAAACATGTGAGTGATTTTTTGTTCATTTATTTTTTATTTCAAGTTGATCAGTAAGATCAAACCTGGAACAGTCCAATTCCTTTCGTTTCCGTATAATCTGAGCATGAATTAAATAAAATTCGTTCCAACCGCACATTCAATTTGCCACCGGTGATGCAATACCGGCTTTTGAAATTAGCGATACACCGCGGCCATTGGAACATTTTAATGGAATTTCAATAAAACATATTCCCTTTTACCAGCGTAATAGGTTTGGAGAATACAGAGCTCTGGTGATTTCTTTTGATATAGAATCTTAGGGAGACGGTTCGTTTTTCTTGCAATGGAACTGAAGAAGAAATTTTGTTCTTCGTGTTTTTGTAATTCGAAATACATTAAACTCTTTTGGTTACGTAGAAATCTCACCAGCTTCTTTCTAAAAAAGGCTAGTTCATTCACATAATCCGGCGATCTCTATAGACGAATGACCTGCACACCGGTTTTCATGGGATCGCCACCTTTGAGGTCAGGGGTTGGATTCCCGGACAAGTCAATATAGAAAATCAGTTTTTCTTCATTATTTTGGGTCTGAATATTTATGGTACCTCCGTTTCTTCCGATTCCGTAACATGCATACTTTGGAATCACAGCAATCTATGTGATGTTGTTTCTTTTGGTAACGTTTAGTAAGGTAACCGGGTAATCAATGCCTCTTCTCTTTCTTCTTCTGTTTTCTTCTTATATTGTATTTCTCACTTGAGTTTGTAATGGTAGGCAACTCACTTGCGTAGATGGTCACTTACCATCAAATTAGCCGATCGCTCATTACCCCTTCTACAATAAAAATAATAACAATATTTTAAACAATACATAATACTTGTTTTGGAACAACATCACGTACAATGCCGTAATCCCAAAGTATGCGTGTTTCGGAATCAGAAGCAACGGAGGTACCACAAATATCCAGACCCGAGACAATATCGAAAAACTGATTTTCTAGATTGACATCTTCTAGAGCCCTTATATTATGAAATCAGAAATAAATAAGGTAGCACAAACGCCCAGACTAATGACTATATAGAGAAAGTCATTTTCTATATAAGCTAGTGAATAGAAATCGTGAATCGAACTCGACATGTTGGAAAGACGACACATTGAAAACCGATATACACCACTTGTCATCGGAGGTCGTTAAAATACTGAGAGATATTTAATATTTAGAAGAAGTATATTTAAAAGCTTGAAGATAAATATCTTTAATAAATGTCTTCAAAGTGAAAATATTGATAAGCAACATTTCTTCACAGATTCGTTACAAATGAAAAAGAAGCGGAAACTTTGAGGTATGCCAAAATGATTTCGCGAGCACAACAGGAGTCCGGAGGAGCTCATTGTGTAGAAGTAGCGCTGCGTTAGATAGCGCAGATTTTCAATTTCCTTGGTGACGTTTAGATATTATATATTTGTTTAAATGTTAGGTACATTAAGAATTTTAAAAGAAAGGCGCAGGATGCCATTAAAATATCTTGCAATTGTCTATTCTTGGGTAGACAGTGGTCTAGACAATTAAGTCCTTTCGACCTGCCTCAAACATCGAAGTTTTTTTTTTTGACAACGTGACAGGTGATATTTTTATGTCTAAGCTAACGATATAAATCGTACATAAGTTTTGAAAACCATAGGTACGAGCTTACCAGCTGGGGATCGAAGTCAGGCTTCTTGACTCCAATTCCGATTACCCAACCACTCTGCTATCGTGACTGTTTTGAATGGTGTTGTGTAACGTGTTGCGTATCTTCGTGGTTTGTTTTACAGAGAATTTTAACTGCAATAGATTGTTGTATGACTCCATGCTTTCAGGGGTGATAGAGCATCACACGCGAGTGACTCGTTGTAGGAGACTTATAGCTCCTTTATACGATTGTTTTTACGGTTTGCGCATAAAATGTTATGCGGGTTCATGACTGAAGCAAACTTAAGAGTCAATATCTCTGTAAACTAAATAACGTTAAGGGCGTAATACCATCAAGATTCATGTTTACTGTCGACAGATGGCCTTGTCATAATAATATTCAAAATAAAAATTATTTAGTTTCCGAAATATTTTTATATTCACGCATTTTCTAATACAGGGGTAGAAAATAATAAAATTGGTATGAGCCTACCTTTCATATTCATAAATAAATAAATAAAATATAAATATCGTCACGCAATTCCCAATATAGGGGTAGACAGAGGTCTAGTCTAGACAATTAAGTCCCTTCGACCCACCTTCGACCGAAGATATTTTCGGGACAACGTGACAGGTTGTGAGCCTGTCCAAACCCCAAGCCAATTCATACATAAGTTTTTTTGAAAAACCCATTGGTACGAGCCACCTGGGTTCGAACTCGGGTCTCTCGACTAGAAATTCCGACCACCCAACCACTCGGCTATCGTTAGTTTTTTTTTTCATCTTCATGCCATTCTAAATACTGGAGTAGCAACTAAGTCGTTTCTATCCACCTTCCGTATTTTTAGAACAACGGGACAGGTGGTGAGCGCGTCGCCGCTTTAATATCCAACCGAACGATAAAATTTGTACATATGTTTTTTTTTAATACCTATTGGTACGAACCTACCACCTGGGGATCGAACTGGGATATCTAGACTCGAATTCCGACATCCCACTTCTCACTTAAATCTAATAAAGAAAAGCGATCGACTAAATGTGTAGATAGACTTTGTAATTTGCTATCTACTTGCTTATTACATTTATTTACTTACTTATTTTTTGAGCGGCAATAGCCTAATGGTTTAGGGCGCGGACTGCGAAACATGACGTCGCAGGTTCGGGCCCCGCTCTCTCCCGAACAACAAAACTTGAACTCAGACACAAGCATTGCAGCTTAATTGGAGTGGTTAACAGAAACATTATTAATGATATTCGGCATTGCTAGTTATCTTTGTAAAAAATATGAATATTAAAGTTTGGATACATATACGTAGAGATAGAGTTTTTTGTTCAATCATGCCCGAATAGCTTAACATACCTTGATAAAATATGGCTGGGAGAACGCCAGACTGGGACAGATTATAAGACTACTTAATTTCACATTTATTGGGTGATCGGCATTCAAATTAAAGAGACCCAAGTTTGATCATTTTGAATTGGGCTCGTACCAATGAGTTTTTTAAAACTTATGCACAATTTATAATGTTGCCATGGACAGACCAGGCTCACCATCAGCCACATTATCAATGAAATGATGGGCGAAAGAACTTCATTGACTAAAACAGAGTGGATAAAGAGGAGTAAAAAAGTGGATCGAAAGGACCACATCCTCTAGAACTCTGCCTACCTCACTGGGAAATTGCGAGGAAATGAAAAAAAGGCATTCATAGACTTTTCATTGCGGAAAAATGTACCATTCCTGAGGGTCAGAGTCCGGATAACGGATACAGACTACTTTCAATCTGGTGAAATAGAGGGTCCCGCCGGAATTTTGGGAACCTGCGCAGACGAAAGCACTAAATTGTCCAAACCTCTGACTACCCGAGTATTGAGAAATGCGAGAAAGATAAAAATAAAATTGCGGAATAGGCTAAATGTAATTAAATTTTCTGTACATTTTTATTTATATTTTATTTTTCATAACTCATGTAAAGGAAATCTCATAGACATACAATCTTGGTAATATTTTTTTCTTTCATTAATGTATGTTTCTTTAAGAATCTCAACAATGCCTTTCACGTCGCCTGTGTAACTGAAGAAAGTAAAAGGCGAACAAAGCAATGGAAAAACAAAAGACCATCGTCTGTATCTCCCCGAGCGATACCCCCTCCCCCGTCCCTTCCCCCGTCGCCAACACAATGGTGTCGCTCACACTAATGCAGCTGTCCGGTGCCATTGCGGGGGCCTAGTGTTATAATTGTAAGCACGTGGCTATTTCTTATTACTTTAAGGAACTAACACATTTCTCTGAAATATAAATATATATATATCTTATTAGAAAATATTCGCCAAATCGTTAGACATTGTAAAAATAGTTTTCTGCATGTTTATATTAATAAAAATATAGAAATGCTCTGCGATGTCACAAAGGACGCAGTTGATTATGCGCACAGTTATTCGTGTGACGTCGCTGCATATTTCACGTACATTCCGTGAAAAAATAAAAAAAATCCTCTACTTTGAGCTGAAGTATGATTTATAGAGTTCTGAACATATCTTCAAGATATTTGTAGCTTCTTTCACTGGTGCTTTAAATGTTTATATTTGTATAATTTTTACCCAACGGTACAACATGCTCGCATATACATAGATACATACATAGATAGGGACACTATAACGTACTTTGCTCGGATCCCAAAGCAATTAGCTTAAGCACTTATTTCATGAAATCAGAAACAACGAAGGTGCCACAAACACCCAGACTCAAGAAAATGTATCATAAGTTTTTTATTCATAGATCCAACTAGTAATCTTCAGGTACAGGAACATTATAGTATATCTAGGTAAGTTTGTTGTATCATTAACATGGACATTATGACAGCGATAGACTCTCCACCTATCACGCTGTCCCAAATAAGCCTCGGTGAAATGTGAGTCCAAAGGAATGAGTACCTCTATTGACCGCGGTATTGCAAAATGCTATAATGTAAAAAAATTAAATGTTCTACAACATACGTTATTTTCCAAAACACAAACGCTAACCTGAAAGTAGCAATTATATCGGGAAAATAACTATAGGTAAGAACAATACTCCGCTGTTCTTGTTATCCTTAAAATGAATGTAAACGAATGATTGGAAGATGTCTGAACCTGCCCCCGGCCGCTCCTCCGGCACTAAAAGGCCCGAAATATATCTCATTTATTTCCCCGTCAAGTGTTATCATGGGAACATTGATTTAATTTGATCCCCTCCGTTCCATCGGGGTACGGTAACGAATCAAATACAAAAATCAACAGAAATAAAAGTACTGAGAGATATATAAACCTTTTGGGTACGCACAAACGTAGCAATCGAATAAAATTCTTCTCAATATAGATTTCGACAGAGGTCTAGATTATAAATAACTTTTTTAAAATTTCATTATTTAAAAAACTACACGAGCTGAACACCTTTGTCATTAATATCTACTCCGAACACAGTAACGTGTCGGTATTTGTAGCTAATCCTACGTATACATATAAATACATATATAGACAGGGACATCATCACACACATCCCAATGTAACATGCTAAAGCACTTGTGGTATAGGAATCGGAAACAACGAAGGCAGCACAATCATCCAGATCCGAGAGAATGTAGAAAAAGTGGTTTTTCTACATTGACCCCACCGGGAATCGAAGCCGGGACCTCGACATGGCGACACCTTGAAAACCGGTGTTTACTTCATTTGTCCACGGAGGTCGCCATAAATAAAATTGAAGTGTCTGTTGTTAATTCCAAATTAACAGCTTTTCACTAAATGCAATCATTTCAAAAACGAAAATACATACACTGCTTACGTAAAAAAATACTAAAACATTTTTCTTTCTGTTTCTCTCTTTATTCCGGCTTATCTCTGATGCACCTGGACCAATTTTAACGGGAATTTTATTGGCCGATAGCTGATGTTATCTCGCGTCTTGCGTACTTCTTCCTGCTCGCTCAACCGCTAAGTTAGCATCTTATTACCGATGGCTGAATACGTATTATCATGCAGTGGACACATGAAAATTGTTTAAAAATTTACAACTATGATATACAGTATAGAACTGTGTGAGCCTTGCGCGAGTTACACTAAAGATGCGCAACAAACAATTGCAGTAACTGCACGCGTGCAGTGCTAAGCTTTAGAATGAGTTCTCAGTGTAACAGATATTGTCGCCGACGGCTCGTAAACCGCAACGCAACGCAAACTTAATTAATTTCACGATTCGTATCACCCATTATACTGAGCTTTTGTATTAATTAAATATAATAAATAAAAACGAAAGGAATTAATTCTCCTGACGTGATATTTGGTTTTTTAATATTAAACGTGTGAATGTATCTCTGCCTGTTGCGATTTAATGGAAAAATGTATGGATTGCATTTTAGTATAATGAGTATGGAGTAAATGCATGAAATGTAATAGATAAAGAAGATACATTACATGAATATTTTCCAAAAGCGTGAAAAGTACCGACCGCACTCCACTCCGAGTCAACACTCGTACGAACACTCGGCTGCCTGTTCGTTTTGCGTTCGACCCACATTGCGTGACGTACGTCGGCACTCTAAGGACTGGCTACACTTATATTAGGAAATGTAGTGTAGAAATTTGTTAAACAAAACAATATGTACTCAAGCATAGCGTTCATTTTATTTTACTAGAACCGTTATATTCCCGTCAAATATCAATATTTGTTTTTCACATATTAGCAGCTGCAGAAAGAGAAGTACGTAGCTAAGGCTCTAGTGTTATGGAATCCAAAACAATGAACGTTTGTGGTACCTTCGTTGTTATACATCCAGAACGTATACAAAGTAGAAAATGGGGAATCGAACCCAGAACTACAGAATTGGCGGCAGTAAAGGAATTCCTTAATAGCGTCTACTAAACTACATGGGCTTAGGATCATTTGTTTGTTTTAATGCTTTCTGCAATGTGTGTGTGTGTGTGTGTGTGTGTGTGTGTGTGTGTGTGTGTGTGTGTGTGTGTGTGTGTGTGTGTGTGTGTGTGTGTGTGTGTGTGTGTGTGTGTGTGTGTGTGTGTGTGTGTGTGTTTGTATGACTTTGTACTTTTTTCAAGTAAATCTTTTATCTAGTCAGACTGCTACTACGAAACTTTTGAATTCATATTTTGTACTTAATTACTAAGTTAATTCATGGTTATGGCTCCATCGTTTTGTTGCTGATATCTGACAATATCAAGGTTGTAGAATACAAGAGACAGTAATCTTTATTAAGAAATATTCAAAGGCACCATCACGCAGGTGAATTCTCTTCCGATATTGCATCTCGTTTCCCAGCTTTACTTATCCAGGCGGAATTATTAACATGACGTAATCTGACAGAAAGCACGAATGACACTTTCTAAATAGTTCCGCCTACGGAATGTACGTGTAGATTATATCGATATGTTGGAAGATCTTTTAATATATCTTTAATTCTCTTGATTAGTACAAAAGTTACTGCTAATATTTCAACTCAATAGGTGATCGTTTTAATGAGTACATCTATTAATGATTACCGTTGCAAAACGTCAGTAAAATAATAACATAGTGGCTAAGGTCACACATGGTACATTGGACAACAGTTTTATGTCACTACCACATAGAGGACGATCCAAAGACAGGGTAATTTGAATCTTAGACAGCAAACGACGTGCCACTGTTCTATAACACCGCCCGCGTCAATATCATGTTCCAAATACATCGAAGTAAGATCTTTGAAGGCTTCTATTTCCTATTCCCCTTCTTTCCATCTTTTTTTTCTCTGTTCACGATTCTTTTCTAAAATTATATCTCTTAAGGACAACTCTAACAGAGAAAACGCAGCCACATGTTGAGCTCACGTTCCCCATCCTTAATTATACCCAGCGAGTCTTTAAAGTAGTAAATCAATGGTTGATTATAAAAAAATAACATATGGAAAATTTGATAATTAGATAAGGGTGAAAATGCAGCACACAACACCCGCAAATCATTTCAAAAGAATATTGTTATAACTGAATTTTCACCCCGGAGGACAAACGTGGAATACCTCAAAATTCATAATGACAAAGGCTCTCTATTATGGAGTAACCTGCATTTCTAAATTGTAAAAAAGGAAAAGTGTACCGAGGTTGAAACAATTTAGCTCTTTCAACGTACATGTACATAGGAGTATACTTGTACATAGTACATTCCGATCACTCAATCATGGTATATACATGAATCTGTATAGCGTTTTATTATTTTTAATATCTTCACAATAATATTCCGAATACTGTGGTAGACAGAGGTAGGAGACAATAAAGTCCTATCGACTCACCTTTTACCGAAGAAATTTTTCGGGTGAACGTGAGAAGTGGTGAGCTTGTCGCCGTCTATATATCCAACCCAACGCGTGCATGAGCCTACCACCAGGGGATCGAACTCGGGTCTTTTGACTCAAATTCGGCTCACCCAACCACGGGGCTGTTGTTGGAATTTACTTCAAACTTCGTTCAGAAAGTACAGTAGAAAGTAAAGTACAGTACCTTCTGTACTTTACTTTATTATTTATATATAGGTGTTATTTACTTAAAAAAAAAAAAACAAATATATCTTCCGTGGAAGTTGGGTCGAAACGACTTAATTTTCTACACCTGTGTCTACCCCTGTATTGGTAATGCCGTTATTTATTTATATGTATTTTTTTATAAATAATTGTGGGAGTCACGATTGCCGTGTTGTTTGGTGATCGGAATTCGAGTCGACAGACCCGAGTTGGATCCCCAGGTGGTAGGCGCGAACCAAATGTCTCGTTAGTTAAAAATGGAGGTTGTATCTGAAACACGTGGAACCAGAAATATTAAATAAAATGAAACAAAACTTGGACATTACATACACAAGCTACTCTAAATTCTTTCCTGATCACACAGATTACTCTTTACATCACTTTTCCGTGTAACTAGGGCATTGGAATATACCATATCCTTTTTTCCCGTGGGTGTCATAAGAGGCGACGAAAGGACAAGTCTTTGATGGATTACCGACATATGGCGGGATAACTATCTCGAGACGGCGGGTCTACTCAATATTGAGCAGACCGGTGGAGTCTAAGGCTTGCGGTGTGCACTACGATCTGCAATAACGATTTTCTCAAGTAATTATTTTGGCACGCTAGACGATCGCCATCCGTCTGATTAACTTCGATCGAGTATTTGTCGAGATTGTGATTCTGCAACCTATCACCAGATGTCCGGTAATTGCCTCTACGACTCCCTTGGGAAGAACGATGATGAACGTAGGTACCCACTAAATTGCAAAAAAAGTATCAGAGTGAAATATGATAGAGTACCTTAGAGATTAGCCTCCACAGCAACAAACACGTAACTTCGCTCGCGGTCGCTCAGCGTCACTGCTCTTTCCCAATGCTAAAAAACTTCATGAAACTTTAAGAAAACCATTTCCATTCGCTACGCACCGGGATTTCTGTCATTGTATCAAGGGAAATAGACACTACATACACAAACGTTCTCCTTTGTGTTACTTTTCTTGCTCTGAGTAGAATGAAATGTTAGCAACGTTTTTTAAATCTTTTATAACAGCAGAGTGAAACATGTTACCTTTGTTCAATAGCACAAGTGTTGATAAAGAATATTATATTTCTCTAGCAACTTGTACTATTAAACATTGGAAACAAAATCTCTTTGAAAAACCCTTCAAACGCGTTCTTACATCGTGGATACATAATGTATCCGCTCCAATGCTATTTCTAATCATTCTACGAGAACGTTCAATATAGTATTTCTTTTGTTAATTAGGACAAAAAAAGAGAATACCTACTAAGTTTCTTTTGCCTCCGTCTTCTCGGTTAGAGGAACCTCATTAGAACCGAAGAGTGTCGATCTTTGGTCGAACGTCATAAAGTCTTATTACTGTATAATGCCTTGTTAAGAGGCGAAACACGTGTCGCGTAATCGTCGTTGGAGGTATGTTACCTGGTGATGAGCAGTAGAATTAGTGCACGCATATGTTGGAGGCAGGATAGTGCACTACTTCTCTTCGGACCAGGTAACATGCGCCATTTGTTTTTGCATGCGGAATCGTGCAATATACTCGTAATTTTAAAATAATATCTTTATAATTATTTTATGAAAGCCAGATTTTATGAAAGTTAATAGAGCCAGAGTTTTTTTTATAATTTAATAGAGTCAGACATTACTTTACGAAATTCATAATAATATAAAATATAATGATTTATCATATATTTTTATTTTTTATATAATTATGAATTTCCGTAAAGTAATGTCTGACTCTATTAAATTATAAAAAAAAACTCTGGCTCTATTAACTTTCATAAAATCGGGCTAAATATTCTTTACGTATAGCCCAAAACAAAATAAATTAAAAATATATGTCTTCACCCTATTACAAATGCAGGGGTAGACAAGTTCTTTCAACCCACCTTTCTTCGAGTACATTTTTGGGACATGACCGGTGTTGAGTGTATCGCCGTCTTTGTGTGTTGGTGTCCACACCAACGAAATACTTCGTGCGTAAGTTTTCATAAAACACATTGGTACGAACCTACCATTTGAGCATCGAACACGGGTCTCGTGACTCAAATTCTGATCACAAAACCACTCCGCTACTTGACTATTTACTAATTGATTAACTTTATTCATTAAATGTTTATTTACAGCAGTAATTCATACGAGTGTAGGCGAGATCGCACGGGACGTGTTGCCGAGATTTTGTGGAATTGTGTTGTAAGCTAAAGTTGTTTGATGGATAAACCGCCATAAAGTATAGACTCCACAGTAACAGAGCATCGTTCATTAACCACAAGCGACGTTATTGTGCTACGAGCCGTTTACGTCAGTTAAATTATGTTTACTTTAAATCATGCTCCCGGCACTGGAGCGACATAGCGGATAGCTACGTTAGCTACGGACGGAAATAATGCTCTTCATTTGATATTTGTTAGGGAGAGAATGAGAATGAATTTGGATAAATTGTTAATGAAAATCACATGTTTTTGTTTTATATTTGTATTTGTTATTTTTATTTATTTATCTTCACGCAAAATCCCTGGCGGGGCAGCCAGAGAGAACAGATCGCCAAGTGTCACGATCCCTACATACTTCTTTCAGATTCATCATCTTCTTCATACATGCACGTCTAGGTATCCGAGTACTCTACATATATTTGTAAGTTTATATATGAATGTATGTATGTAAGTTTATATTATATTTTTATCTTATTTTAATTGACTACATATCTATTTTTGCGTAATACTTGTATTGGTGTATATTTCTTTTCATTTGTTACTTACCTACACCAGATTTCTTTTATCTATATTCTGTCCATCCAAAGGTTGTCTGGAAGAAATCGCTTTGAGCGATAAGGCCGCCCATTGTGCTACCATTTATGTTTAGACTGTTTGTCATATTATATTTCTTTTTTTATGGTGTGCAATAAAGTGTACTCTCTCTCTCTCTCTCTCTCTCTCTCTCTCTACTCTTGACCCTCCCCTCTTCGATCAATTTGCTCACATGGTCAAGTGTATTTGTTATGAGAACACAATATAACCAAAATACAAATATTGTATAACTCGGAAAGAGAGAGATTCTGGAATCTTCCATTCTTTTATACACTTTCAAATAGACAAAATACACATAGGTCATAGATATCATACAACAAACACAAATATATATACAGATCGGTATACAGATAAATACATCCGATACAATAAATACGGATAATCATATAACAAGAAGGTTTGTTTTGTATATCCAGTATAACTAGCCTCCGTGTCGCTTGGACTTAATCTTGAGGGGTATTTAATTGGGAATTCTCCTTTTTTTACGTAATCCTAATACTGGGGTAAACAGAGTTCCAGACATTTTTTTATCTTTTCGTCCCACATTCCAACAGATCTTATTTTTTTAACAAGGTGAGAGGTGGTGATCCTGTTGTCGTCTTAGTATAAGTTACGAATAAACTTATTCGTTGAGTCGGTATTGATTCCCGATTCGAATTTTGGAAAAGAATTCGGTCACTTAATCACTTGAGTGTCTTGGCTTGGTTTGAATTCGAGATTTACTTTGAGTTCGGAGTAACTTTCGCTTTAACTATTGAACTATTGCTTTAACGACCTATTCAGCGGTCTAGTCATTGAGGTTACGAAGGTAATTAGCTCTATTCCCTTGTGAGTGACGTTTTCATGAAAACATTCTTTACTGCAATATTTATTCTCTTTCTTTATTTATTACACCGCCGAACCGTGAATATTAAGCTGTCATTTTGAAAAATAGGCTTAAATGAAGAAAGAGAATTAAACATTTATTAAAACGATTATTTTACAGTATGACGTATTGACGTATGTATTACTTATGTGTAGTATTAAATTATTAAACTTGTAATAAAAGCGTTATCATGGTCAGGGAAGAGATGGTTTAGGTAGCTTTCTTTTTGTATGTGTGTCTCATGTAAAATCGTAAAGTAGAAGATAGACATACTTTAAATAAACATATTGACATTGTCATTAGTAGATACAGTAGCGAGTGTTATAGACCACTTTTCCCTTATCTATGAATATATGCAAACTAGCACCTCTTCTCGGAGGTACCCGCGGCTTAGCACTTAATGCGGAACCCTTATTATTTTTCTAGATCAAAAGTAACCTAAGTTGCTCTCTATAATATCAAGTATCTGCAAATGATACGTAATTTAGAATTTTAAGACTGGACTGTGTTCTGTTGTTTATGTACAATTATACGTGAAAGTACGCAGTGCGTAAAGTGAATGTTGTCACTTTGTGTGTTGTGTTAATTCAATACAAGTGCTTTAGGTGCTTACTTTGGGATCAAAGCAATGTGTGTGATGTTTTCCCAATATATGTATCTCGTATGTATGTATGTAATTTTGTAGTCGATTTATATAAATTTTTGTACTTATTAGGTTTTTAATAATCACGATACGAGTGGTTGGTTGGTCGGAATTTCGAGTCGAGAGACCGGAGTTCTATCCCCAGGTGACAGGCTCGTACCAGTGGGTTTTCCCATAACTTATGTACGAATTATATCATTGGCTTGGACGAAAAAACGGCAACGGGCTCACCACCGGTTACATTGTCCCGAAAATATCTTCGGTGGAAGGATGGTCGAAGGGACTTAATTGTCTAGACTAGACCCCTGTCTACCCCTGTATCGGGAATTGCGTGAAGATATATTTTTTTAGGTTTTTTTTTTATATTCAGCAAAATTTTATATAGTAATGTAATCAAATTAACAGTTGCAAAACTTCTCTGCCTTGTAACCGCCTGAGTTGGTTACTCTGTAACCCATTTATGTTTTCGACTAACAGTCTTTTGTTTTAGCAAAAGTTTATGTGCTGCAGTTATTATCTTATGGAAATGTTAGTATAAATTTACTTTGAACCTTCTGTTGGTTCCTAAAAAAAATATTCAAACGTATTTAAATACGTAGTAAAATCTATACAAATGGTACAGTTGATGACTTAATGTAAGAAACCCCGTCTCCATCAATCAAAGCCCCCCGTAAAGTGGCGGCTGACAAGCGTGAATCAAGATTTTTCTGGTCCTCGTTCACCCAAACATACTCGTAGATAGGTTACCATATGCGCATACTACGTTCAATGGTTAAAATTAATGAATTATAAAGAAGGTTATTGAATAAATGAGAAATTTAAAAGTTCAACTGACAGTCGCGGTTCAGTCGCGGATCCGCGACCTCTGCAGTACCGTATTCATTGCTGCAATAAGTTTGAAGTAAGAATAGTTTTTGGCAGTTATTATCAACGCTTCTAAGAGGGCTACGAATTACAGATTTAAAATTTCAACTGATGGGAGTAGGACTGGGTAATTCGGAGGTAAGAGAATACCCAATTGTCAGTTGATTTATTAAATTTCCCGTCTATTTAACAACATAAAGCTCAGCACAGCTTACATGCATTAAAAATTAACAGAAAGCATCATGTATAAAATAGTTCTCATTTCGCGCTTGTAGTCTTTTGGCGTTGAATACATAAAGAGGTGAGTTATATGAGGTCCGCTCGTGGAACTACTGTGTGAGGTGAAACTTATGCCATTAGACAGATGATATTGCAACGTGCTCGGTAAATGTAACTTGGTAGAGTTGTGTGTACTGAGTTGACTCCACGGTACAGCGTAATGAATGATATAACTTTGGTCACGTGTTTCTGTTGTTTGTGTTGGTAACACTGCAGTCTCCATGTTTTGATAAATATTACTTTATTCGTTCGTCTTGAAAATAATTATAAAGTCATAGAATTTAGATAGACAGACACGACAGTCATCAATGTCATGTCATGTCAACTGAGCAATGTATGTACGATTACTTGCACTTGTGTTATGAAAACGGAAAAAACTAATTTACCAGATATCCAGACCCGAGACAATGCAGAAAATGAAGTTTTCCACAATGATTCGACAAATATTTCTTAGTTCAAAAGACAAAACTTATGTGTGGAGCTTCATGAAGAAGCTTGACAAAATTCCTTACACCCTGAATTTCTAATTTAGACACGAATAGGAATGAAATAATTATATTTACTAACGAATTGATGAAATAGAAACAACATTTTCACAACAAATAACGAAGCGTAAAACTTACACAGTATTTATGTCGTGTAATATTAAGAAATAAATAAATAATATAACTATAAGTACGGATTATCCTTTCAGTGGGATCTGACCCAAATAAAACATGTTTTCATGAGATTATAGGATGCCGTAACAAAATTCCACAAAAGTGGGAAATTGTACATTTGTGTAGATCCGAAGCCTGCGTTGTTCGGATACAGAGGCTTACCGAGCAATCTTCGTCGGGCTCAACTGCTCTCGTGCTCCCGAATCTAATCAGCGTTGGACTTTACTCCTGAACTTGTTATCAATTATGTATTTATTATTCATATGTAATAGTCACGATAGCCGTGTGGTTGGATGATCGGTCCTCAGCTGGTAGCTTCGATTTCAAAAGATATTTTTTATGTTTGTTAAAAAAAAATGTTCAACGAGAAACATGTAAGGGGTCGAAATAGATCACGTGATTAATGGACAAACCTAAACATAAGTTATTTGGTTACTTGCGGCTACATTGATTAAGCATTATCTTATTTTTATAGAATTACTTCAAACGAGGTCATCTTGTAATTTTAAAATATTCTTCTCGTGACCACGTGTAAAGCACCCAAAACGGTGGGAAGATAAAAAATAGAAAACTAACTAAAACACAAAGAAAAGGGTAGTGTTCGCATAAATAATAGAAATCGAAAGTAAGCTAGAGGAGTTAATAAATTTCCGAAACAAACAATCCGTTATAATATTGGCGGAGCAAAGACGCCGACGTTCAGATTGCTTCTTCCAAATATTGTTACTACTCTTATTTATCTTCACCCCAATTAGTCTTCAGCAGTCAGAATTCTAGGCGGTTAATTATTTTTTTCAGTTTTCATTGAAGCTTATTTTGGCACAAGTATAGAGGAGTCTATCGACGAAAATTTTAAAGATCTAATTTGTGTAAAACTATTGTATATTATTGTATTTTATTTAAAATGAGGTGTGCTCTGGATTAATTCGCTGTAAATAGCAGCTTATTATCGTGTCGGTGGCTTTGAGAAGTAGGCGTGAGATTATACTACCCGCTCTCTGCCCGTGGAGGTTGTTAGAGGCGACGGAGGGAACAGCCTCATAAATTATAATGACTGTGGACAGATGGCGGAAAAGCCATCTCTGAAAATACCAGAACAATATTAAGAGGACCGGTGCCAGGCTGCAGCGTAAGGTGCTACAGGTTTTTTAAGCAGTTAAACAAATGGAAATTAATGTGCTTATTTAACGTACACCAATCGATGAGAGACTTAAATAGACTACATACATTTTACTTAAAAATTTATTGACCGTTATTTATAATGTTTAATACATTTTGATGGTGTCCACCGAGCTGCAGCCACATACAAAATGTAAATATTTAGAAAACTTAGTTTAGTGGTTTTAATTTAATTTAGTTTTAAAATAAGAAATCGGATTACTTCCACCATTGCCAGAAATCTTCCCGCAAATGCTAACAACAACTGTATAAAGTTTCAACTCAATCGGATGATCGAGGCATGAACGCCCAGGGAACGCAAACTTTGATTTATATCCGATATTCAAGATCTTATTTCGGTACACAAATAGCATAACCTTTTGTGGTTTAAAAGAAAAACATTAAACTTATTTTAAAATAAAAACTCATAATTATATACCATCAGGGGATGTATCATTATCTATCAGCAGTGGACTTTCATAAGGCTGTAAAGAAGAAGAGCCGATTGCTGATTCGCCGCCGTTTCACATGAAAAGACAAGTACACCTTAAATAGTATAGTGTAGTCCTCTTCATCGATTGCGAAGTCAGCGACTAGTGACGGTCATCTGCGCGTCGCCTTATTTGTAGTGGAGCAGCGGCTGCGCTGCAGCATGGTCACTCTCTCGTCCCTCTATCTGCGATCCAATGATCCAAAAACCCGGTACAATTGGCTGCTGCGATGCAGCGATAGGCCACTAGACACTATATGGACCCTGCTTTACGCCCTTGTGGTGTTTCGGAATACGCAAACAAACCTATGGTCTTAAATGTGTAGTATCACATCGACGATTGGTTCAGTCGGGGATTATCCGATAGATCCTTCACAATTGTTCGTGAAAGTAGGCCCCTTATCTAGTTTCAGCCCACTGACGTGGATTACTGGAGTGTGGCCACTGTGAATACAGTTTCTTGGAGCCACCAGAGAAGAGCTTGTACACGTTATTTAACAATTCTGAACGCTCCATTACACTCCATGCCTAAAATAACGTGAAGTTGAAAGGAAAATGTAAAAAATTATTTGTAACATGTGTTCAGCTTTTATAACGTCTTGATTGAAATATCTTCTGAACGATTTCAGCTACAGTGACAGTTTGGTGACGCCAATTTCAGCTATTTCTTAATTCCATTAGTAACAATAATCTTACATCAAGACGCGTCCAGTGTTTATGTTCGCAGTGAACAGTAAACGCGACGCAATAAACAGCGGTTAGCCCACGTTACTTGCTTCATAAAACGAAGCCAAGCCGGATTCTAACATAAATTATAATGCTAATGTACGGTTCTAATATAAAGTTTGTGCTCAAATCAATGGGGTTTTTCTAAACTTGTGCACGAATTATATCGTTGACTTGGACATAAAGACGGCGATGGGCTCACCACCTGTCACGTTGTCCCGAAAATATCTTCGGTGGAAAGAGGGTCAAAGAGACTAAACTGTCTAGACTAGACCTCTATCTACCCCTGTATTGGAAATTGCGTGAAGATTATAATATAAAATGTTTTCCTAAATTTAATATAAAGCCCTCATTTAGATTTATAATTTCTGATACATCTAACACTGATTGGGTATTTTTAAGTAGGTGCTAATGTTTTTGTAAAAAAGTAGATTCGAGTGGCAGTGAAATAAGAATATGGCACCCCCTCACGGCTCGCGGATGTCGTAAGCTGCGACTAATAAAAAAGGGGAGGTAACCATCTTGAAAAATTAAAGCATATTAGTGACGAAACAGCAAAATGACATTCTGCTTGCCAAACTTATTAAATGTGCAATAATAAATAAAATCCTCCCTACGCGAGAAGCCTGTGTTCTGCAATGGACTTTTAACGCTTGCAACTTTTTGTAAACAATCAATTCAATGCGAATCATAATGACCTTAAAGTAAGGATATTAAAACAAGGAGAATTGTATTAGTTACAGTCAGATGAGAACATTATCAATGTCATTTCATTTTCCGACATTCATTTGTGTCAGATAACAGAAATATTTTACCGGCGAATCCAAAGTCAGTCGGCGACAGCTTCCCGATTCAAAGATGGATTACTGCAGCACCCGACTCGATCATTAGCATTACAATCCATCTCGAGGGCTCGCTGACGCACTCGTTACTCCGCAAGGGTTGACAAGATCCGTCAGCATTATTTGTTACATTACACTGGGAACATCGGTTGCTCTCGGAAATCATTGTTGTATTTTATCTCTGACTTCGATTAATCCGGCATTTTTTTCTATAGTCACGAAAGCCGAGTGATTGGGTGATAGGAATTCGAGTCAAGCTGCGTTAGATCCCCAGATGGTAGGCTCTTACCAATGGGATTTTACAACAGCATGTGTACGATTTACATCATTGGCTTGTCCCAAAAAAAATATTTTCGGTGAAAGATGGGTCGAAAGTACTTAATCGTCGAGACCTCTGTCTACCTCTTCGGAAATGGCGCGTAAATACTAAATACAATTTTCAAATACTGCGGTTATTGTAGTCCAGTTACTGTGGGCAGAAAATCTGAAACTTCTTTATAAAAAGTGTCTTTACCATAAAAGTTTGACAACCTGCTAAGCAGTGGGCAATCAAACTTAATAACTGGCAGATTAAACACAGAAAAGAGTTTAAAAAGGTGCGCGGCGTGTTCGACATGTCTTTACACCTTCCTAAAGACTGTGAGATGATTTTATTACTTGTACTTTATCAGTAGAGTCACGATAGTCGAGTGGCTCGTATCAATGAGTTTTTTCAAAACTTATGTACGAATAGTATCTGAATATTTTTGGCACAATGTGACAGGTGGTGAGCCTGCCACCTGCGGATCGAACTCGGGTCTCGTGAGTCGAAATTCCGATCACCCAACCACTCGGCAATCGTGACTAAATTAAAGGAGGTAAAATTATATATTGGAGAAACGTCATTTGCAAATGCCCTTTAAAAATCGAAACAGGAGGCGCAAAGCTAGCAAAATCATAAAGATAACAGGATATACCCAATACATTTGATTGTCAAGCTCATTTGTAAAAGTTTCTTAACTTCTAAATCATAGCGACGAAGCGTACTCTCATCCCTTAAGATAATCCCGTTCGCTAATTAATGCCTTCAGCGTATGCATTATGCATAGACGCAAACGACACAACTTTCTGTTGAGACAAGGCTCACGGAAGCTCGTTAAGTTATTACGATGAACCAGAACATTCGCACACTTAGTTTAATAAAGACATATTTTTTGCACCACAAGATATGATGTAAGAATCATGAAAATGTCTTTATTGAGACATCGTGACAGGTGGTGAGCCTGTCGCCTGTCGTTTATGTCCGTAAAAAAACCATATCTGAATCGTACATAGTTTTTTGAAAAAAGCCATTGGCCATCTTCTGATCGAACTCTGGTCTCTCGACTCTTATTCTGATCACCCAAGCACTTGGTTATTGTGACTTGTTTTCGTCATTTCTCTAGAAACTTTTCTCGTTATTGCGCCCACAGCACAGGAACAGCTTCAGGTTGAGTCTGTAGCTCATGTCGTATTTTATTGTTCGAAACCCATTTCAATTGCAAACCCCATAGTCGGAAAATGCCATCTCATGGGCATGTTCTCGCACGGTGTCAGCGGTTTAATTGCGCCGCGCTGCCTTTGTTGCCTTACAATCACAAACTTAGTATATTACGAGGCGAACAAACAGCTTATTGCTTCGTGACTTACTTTTAGAAACGTTTATGTGTTCGTGAAATAGTGATGGGTATAATAAAATCGATTAAATATGTCGATATCGATGTATTACAAATAAATATTATTATTTTAACAGTGGTAGAGCCACGCATCAGTTTTTGTTGTTGCATGAATGGGCTGGCTCGACCGGGGAAGTACCACGACCTCACAGAATACCGGCGTGAAGTA
This sequence comes from Sericinus montela, assembly GCA_029286605.1. Lineage (NCBI taxonomy): Eukaryota > Metazoa > Arthropoda > Insecta > Lepidoptera > Papilionidae > Sericinus > Sericinus montela. Next base: position 56,415 of record JAGSMR010000157.1, read on the forward strand.
GAAGTCTAACAAACTTCTGCCTTTCGCCTGGTGAGTGCAGGTAACCGGAGACCCACACACCCCCTCTCCCAATCTGGGGCACTCTAAGTTCATGGGCGGCGGCAATCACTTACCATCATGTGAGCCACCTGCTCGTTTGCCTCCCTTTTCTATAAAAAAATCCATGTAGTATGCTAATAATAATAGCAACGAATACGACATTCTGCTCAAGTCGAATGTGTCAATAATATGTATATATGTATATATATATATATATATATATATATATATATATATATATATATATATATATATATATATATATATATATATATATATATATATATATATATGTAGCATGTTATTCTTTTTCTCCATCTTTATTCATATTCTATCATGAATATTACTATCGTCTTTAGTACGCCAACACACCCTCTTTTTCTTTCACTCTTCTTTCAACTCTGTCCATCCATCGGTTGTCTGAAAGATATTGCTGTCAGCAATAAGACCGCCCATGGCTCACTTTAATAATATGCGTGTTTTATTGTTAATGTTTTCCTTTTTTTTTAAGTGTGCAATAAATAATATATAAATAAAATAAATATAAATTAAGACTTGCATGTCTTAATTGCGAGTATGCAACTATATTTTAAGCGTAGCTTTTATTACTATATACAATACACAGAAGACTTTCTAAAAAAATATCTTATAGCCTTATCATAGCCATTCCCAATAGTGGGGTAGACAGAGGTTCCAAAATTAACCTTATTATACCTCAGAAAGTATGAGAAAGCCTACTACACAGCTAGAGGCTAATCCGTCGTCGCGATGTGCCCGACCTCCGCAGTTGGTGCTTACCGGTTTTATTTAGACTTAAACGTGCCAGGGGTTGCTGCGATAGATAGCACTTTCAGGTAGTTTCGTTTACGTATGGGAGTAGTGTGACAACATATTAAAATTATTATACAGCCAGATTAAGGACAATTACATTTTCGGTGTCCAAAGTATCCATATCAGACTCTGACTACCTCCTGCATTTTAAAATAGGTGAAGATAAAGAAAATAAATGTCTATAGGATTTGTGCAGGACATTCCATACATTCGCTACATGAGGGCGATTCTTACTGTAAAGCAACTTTTTTTTAAAACAAAACCAAACTACTACCGCTGGTCGCGTCCGTTTGCAAACGGATTTAATCAAAGTTTAATTAATACAGTTCCAGAAAGTTCTATCCAGTATCGATCAGTACAGAGAGTTTTTTAAAAGTTAGATAATCAGCAAACCGAAAACGATCTCTTTAACCCAATTCTTAGAAGCTGCCCGACGACATTCGATTAGAAAAGTATGTTTCTGTTTATACCTCGGAGCTGTTTGCAACTTATTTACGCGTCTCTCTTTTTAAGAGATCTTTTTAAACTGTTTTTCAAAGTCGCATTTAAAGAAGCTTCACCGGTGTTTTAAATATTATATTGCAGATGTTTACCATTAAAATGTATAAATACTAATACAAATGCAGGCTCACCGCCAGATACTTAAAGTGCAGCAGAGTAGTGTGTGTAGTAACCTAAGTAAGAATTATTTATATTATATATTTAATATTACACGAGTTTTCACGAAATCTCTATTCCACGCTATTCCACGAACGAAACATATAAATACTAAGACAACGACCAGCTCACTGCCTGCCACGTTACCCAATTACGATGAGATCCGGTAACATATAGGTTGATGATATTGTAAATATTCTCTGGACCCTAATATTCGGAATGCGCAAAACAAAAGTACAAAACCCATAAATGAAACGTTACTTTTAAATATTTCATTTTTCATTTTGACTGTCAATGTGATGGTCACGATAGCCGAGTGGTTGAGTGGTCGGAATTTCGAGTCAAGAGAACCGAGTTCGATCCCCAAGTGGCAGGCTCGTACCAATAGGTTTTACAAAAATTTATGTACGAATTATATCGTTGGCTTGGACATAAAGACGGTGACGGGCTCACCACCTGTCACGTTGTCCCGAAAATATCTTCGGTGGAAGGTGGGTAGAAGGGACTTAATTGTCTAGACTAGACCTCTGTCTACACCTGTATTGGGAATTGCTAGAAGATATTTATTTATTTATTTAAAGAAATGAAACAATAAGCTTAATAGGTAGATAAAAGGAAGACAAATGAGATCAAAGGTTTAATCAAAGCCCCATACGCGAATCTGAGATTCAGCAAAGATCTTCAGTGAAGGCATTTTTCGTCGGATGAAAAGAAAATTTCAAGATTAATTTCAAATTGCCTTTGGCTATTCATTTAGTGCTGTCATCGCTTTTTTTCCTATGGATTGGATATTACGTAGCGAAATGTTATTGGCTTTGAAATAAAGAAAAGGTAAGAAGAAAACTTAGTTGATTTGACCGAATTCAAGTTAAAGTTGTGCTAAATTGTACGCGAAGGCTCTTATTTCAAATGCTAGCAATTTTTTTTGCATCATATGGCAGTACTTCGACGTAGAGCTTAAAGGAGGCAACACATACAACGTTGAAAAGATATTACCTCGAGGTATATGAGCAACATTTTTTTTTTAATTTTCATTTAATTCCGCATACTGGGAAAGGCAGAGGTCTAGACATTGTCCCTTAGACCCACTTTTCCCCGCAGCTTATTTGTGATAACGTGGCAAGTGGGGAGCTTATCGCCGTCTATATCTAAGCTAATGATATAACATTTCTATAATATTTACGAGAAGCACGCGCACGACTTGATCGCTTTGGAAATGATGCAGCTTATTTTTCCATTCACCTATAATTACGTCACCTGCAGTTACGGAAAATTCTTAAATATTTTGGCTAAGCTTAGTACATAATACTTCGAAGTACTCATTTGGACAAAAATTTTACAAACCGGAGACAAGACTATGAAAAATATTAATATAGAATATATAAAACTCTTATACATTATTATCTAAGGAAAAATACGATCATGGCGTCACATCCTCCGCATCATACTTCTTAATTACAACACATAAAACTTTATCTTCGTACACGAAGATAAAGTTTTATGTGTTGTAATGAAACAGACAGTATCTGTGGCTTGAACTAATGTCAGCTAAGCTTACAAATACCATGTTTTAAAATAACTGAGGCAGTAGAACTATATTTTGATTATCGAATATGTGAAAATAAATTAAAGAGAAAAATGTTTTTAAAATTTCAACTGACACGCGCGGGAAATTTTAGAAAGTTGAAATTAAACAAAATATTTTTCTCTTTAATTTAATCACATAAATATGCTTTAACGTCAATAAAATTGCGTAGAGTGAAAATTAAAGTAACATAAATAACATACGCATATAGGATCTCCCGTAAAGAAGAGCTTGCCATAGTCACTATGCTTGGCAAGCCAAGGTAACGGACGTTGGCCGATCGCAATACGCTGGTATTGCGATCGGCCTTAGACACCGGTCCGTTGAATTTAAGTCAAGTATTTTATGAGTTGGTTATACCGCCATCAATCGGTCTGCACTGGTGGTTTTACTACTACACTCTATTCACTGGGGATCGGAATTCGAGTCGAGACCGGAATTCGATCCCGAGATGGCAGGTATCAATGGGATTTTTTTTTTTTCAAAAAATTATTTATGTTATGATTTATGATTATTATTTATATTATGGCTTGGACACAAAAACGGTGACGGACTCACCACCTGTCACATTGCCTGTCCTCGGTGGAAAGTGGGTCAAAAGAACTTAATTGTCTAGAAATTTGTCTACGCCGGTATTGTGAATGGCGTAAAAATACTTATTTTACCCTTAGTCGCCGCTGATGACAAGCATGGGAAGGACCCGAGTGGGCAATACTTACGACGTAAATACAACAATGTGTACATAACGCTCTCTAAAATCACTTTACAGTTTCCAAGCAATTGTGAATGATCTATATATAGTCTAAACCATCAATTAAATTGTCTAAATATAGACGAGACCATTTTAGGTCTAAAAGGGTCAGGTGATCTTTATTCATTTGCGGTTAGCGGCATTGTACAGTGATGACAATGGACCTCGGCCCTTTGATAACCGACAAAGTCAGATGTTTGCCGATCTATTATAGATTTAGTTTGACAAACATTTTCAACATGTGGACTACTCATAATGTAATCTTTATATATATACTGGCAGCAGTAATAGGTAAGAACGTGGTACTGACACAGAAGACACTTAGGCCGATAAAGTCTGCTCTTTTGATATTAATGAAAAACGTAAGAATTTGCCGTAACTGTTGGGTCGTAACTGCTGACAAAAAAAAAACGAAGAAAATGTCATTGGCTACCGTAAGAGGGCGGGATAACTACCTCAGAAAATGCAGCAGACCGGTGACTGGCAGCAGCGTCTGATGAGAGGTTTTGGTACTGCGATAGCCAATCCGCTTGACAAATGTGTCGATAGTGGTAAATTACTTATGGGAGAGGCCTATATCCTGCAGTGGACTTTTACAAGCCGCTATTTATGTAATTATTAATCTTTCTCAATTGTTGGCAGCTTTAATTGTCTCTGTAGGGAACTAGTACACGATTGACATCTGCGGCAAAGCTTCCTTTTTTGCGTCAATTGTAGACATTTGGAGACAGTGCTACATGTATATCCTCTCTCTTTCATTCCTCTAACTCAAGGTCCCATTGGCTATTGAGTTGGCCTATCTATTGTTATTATTGTTATATTTTATATACCTGCAAAAACTGCTTAGCACCGATAAGGCCACACTCTGTACTTTATGAGTTCCTTGTGATTTTTCTGTTTTCTCTATTTTCTGTTTGTGGTGTACTATAAAACTATTATCATTCATTCATTGATTCACTCATTTACCTAGTTGAGTTACCGGGAGTGAGAAAATAGTTTTTAACGGAATAAGAAATTTACCATTATAATTAATAGCGAACTTAACTAAGGATCCGATGATTTTAAAGCAGTATTCCTGACTCAAACGTAGTGTTGACTATAGCGACACGAAAGCGGTATTCGCAATATGGAAAGTTTGAAAAAAAAAACCTTTTTTTATATAGAATACGTTAAGGCAAACGAGCTGGTGGCTCACGATGGTGGTGATGGTAATTGATTACCTTATCAATTATAAGGGGTGCTTCGATGGATTGAACACGTTAAATGGATATATATACGTTGAAAGAATCTTTGGCATCTGGAAAATGTAAACTCAAATTCTAAGCATATGTTTATCTTTACGCCCTCTCTTTTAACGGTCTGGACGAGTTACGTACACACCGGTTTTCATGATGTCTCCAGCTCTGTGATCCCGGATTCTATTCCCGGAAAAGACGACATTTTTCTACTTGTTCGCGAGTTAGGGTGTTTATAGTACCGTCGATGATTCCAATTCCAAAACACAATTGCTCTTTATGTATGTATCTGCTTATTTATTACTTACCAGAGCTGGGTCAGAAACCTCGAATATGTTTTAGAAAGCAAATGTATTGCGTAGCGTAAAGCCATTACAAAGGAAAATAAACCAAATATTTTATTATGTACAAAATAAATGACAGACAGACAGTCCTAAAATTATTAATTACTATATTATTATATTGGTTTTGGGGTAAGAATTTTATGTGCTTGTTTGTTTTTCATTATTTTATTGATATTTTTATATCACTTTTGATAATAGATTTTCTTATTCTTCTTTAACGCCTATAGTCCACTGTTAAATAACATTCGTTGTAGAATTTAATGCTGGAAAGCAAGATTAATAAAATGTTTTTTGTTCCGTATGCCAATACTAGCAAGCACCACCGCATCCCACCCTCGTATTAAAGCCATGAGCGGCTAACGCATGCATACGCACTGCCACAATTCATCTTCTTCAGTCTTTTAGCAATGTATGGGTGAACAGGGATTCCAATTAATTCGGCCCAGATTACGATTTTAAAAGTTAAAGCCTTCAGTGCAAAGCAGTGTTGGGTCAGAACGCAATCCACTGTTCAATGTAAACTCACCGCCATGAGAAAAGCTTACTCTGTAGTGGACTTTTACAGGCTAATGTGATGATTATAAATAAATAATTAAATATTTACATAGATACAAAATCATATACATTGCTTAATTCCTAAATTAAGCAGCTTAAGCACACAACGAAGGAACCATAAACATCCAGACCCAAGAAAATTTACAAAAAGTTATTTTACACATAAAGTCCCGTCAGGTACTGATCGCCAACTGACACGATCCTCAGATGCCTGTTACGCTTCTATCAATTTCATCATATTCTTAATACTGGCACGTCTCGGTGTTTGAGTAACTCTGAACACATCCCTTTCGAGCTATCTGCTCACATGGTCTTTGTAAGTGTCATTGTAAGTTAGTCTCTACCTACCTCGGCCATGTACGAGTATGAATGTAGTTCATGTATTAGGTTATTAAACTCCACAATAACCTCCAGCTAGCAGCATAAAGTATACAATCACTATATTTTGCTTGCTGCCCAACTGGTCGTTGACTCTTGCACTATCTGCATGTACCCACTATTATGTACATAACAGATAAATTGTTCGAGTAACTAAAAAAAATATATTCACAACCTTCCCAATACCGGAGTAGACAGAAGTCTAGACAATTAAGTCCTATCGACCCACAAATGTAACAAGGTGGTGAACCCGTTGCCATCTTTATGTCCAAGCAAACGATATATAAATGGTACATAAGTTTTTTAAAAACCCATTGGTACGAGCCTGCCACCTGGGAATCGAACTCGGGTCTCTTAACTCGAAATTCCGACCATCCAACCACTCGGATGTCGTGACTATTTACAACTAACATGTATAACCAAAAAATAAAATAAAAGGCAACAAAGAGAAGGCTGATATAAAATTCTTAGCAAATCGCGGTTAGCCACAACATGTTTTGCATCTAGGCCGCTTGTTTGTGCCCTTGTTTAAAACAGATCAGAGGCGGGCGGATTAACCTAAATTTAAAATGTTGCCTTTTGAATTATTAAGAGCATGCGCTGATATATAAGTAGAATCCCTGTATAGGCCTGTAAAAGCTGGCGCGGGATAAAGGCGATACCCGTAAGGAAGATTTACACTCCTCGCCATGCTTGGCAAGCGGATTGTCAAATGCAAACCTAGACTACTGGTCCTTTTTAACGTTGCTGCCCATTGCTTGTCCAGTCTCGTTTGCTTTTGTCAGCTATTATTATTTTTTGCGTGTTTAGTCTTTGTGCCTGTCTTACTGTTTGTTCCGGCTAATATTTGAAACAGGTGGGTCAATTTTAATGGGACTCTCACTGCAGAAGAGTAAGTATGGCTATATTTATTTTAGAAAGTAATTATGATTCCGTATAAGTCACGATAGCCGAGTTTTTGGGTGGTCGGAATTTCGAGTCGAGAGACCCGAGTTCGATCCCCAGGTGGCAGTACCAAAAAGTTTTTTCAAAAACTTATGTACGAATTTCATCGTTGGCTTGGACATAAAGGCGGCGACGGGCTCACCACCTGTCACGTTGTCCCCAAAATATCTTCGGTGGAAGGTGGGTCAAAGGGACTTAATTGTCTAGACTCGACCTCTGTCCACCCCTGTATTGGGAATTGCGTATAAGTGTTAAACCGCGGGCAGTGTCTCATGGGATAGCTAGTTAGCGATAGAGTTAACGCAATATAATATATACATGTGTTGAACCCTAAGAAGAGTTCTCATCAACGCCGATACCACACGGCACATATTCGTATATATATATATATGTATATATATATATATATATATATATATATATATATACATATATATATATATATATATATATATGTATATATATATATATATATACATATATATATATATATATATACATATATATATATATATATATATATATATATATATGTATATATATATATGTATGAGAGCAACTATTAATCTTATAATAAACACAATAACCGAACGTAGTCTGAACGCCGCAAATCAATTATTCAATCGCGGCTGGATTTACTCGCAATTTCGCTCGTGGTCAATCGATTCTAACCACAAAATGTATTCAATAACTATGGAAATTGTGTCTGCGTAACTGCGCTCCAATATGCTGTGTAGTGAGAGCTACGTGTTACAAAGGCAGACTGTTGGTTAGTTCATTCAACGAATGCAAATCTCTTCGACAGCTTTGTCTCCAGTCTCGACCTCCGCAGATCCAATTAAATCTAACGATTTAAGCTATTCCAGAAAGCGGTTACAAGCAGTGTAAGGAAATGGAAAATAACAAGCATTACTGCGTCATTTTACTGCGTCGTATGAAGCAACTAAGACAATATTTCTAACTCGTTCACTATTGTATATGCTATGTAGATTATTTACTGTACTTTATGCTCACTGGCTACTAAACTTAAAACTACGAGACCAAATTCACGACGAGGCGGACCGTCGATGTACTTCTGGTACTAGGATCGCAAGCAGATTGTGCTTTACAAGCGTTACGATAATGGTAAACTCTCCTGTGGGAGAGTTCTATGTCCAGCAGTGGACTATTAAATTCCCACATGTTTTGTATATGTTTAAGATAAGATAACCTCTATCTTATTTCTGCTTCTAAAATATCATTAATTCATTAATATCTCCGGTGCAGTATACGAGAACATTACACAAGTATCTCTCAAGAGGTCCCAACGGTCCCTCTTGTTATTACTTGGCTGGTCTCATAATTGATGTACGAGACAAATTTAGACCTCACTCTAGTTATGTGACCTACACTAATAAGAACATCAAAATTAAATAGGAGAATTTCACCTATTGTTATTTATGTATATTGTATATTATAATAAATATGCTTTAAAAATCAATAAAACTGCATAATAAAAATTAAAATTTGGCGTTATCGTATTGATAATTCCTAACTGAAAAGTCAGGATTATCAAATTGTCACTTGCAAAAGGGATAACAGATGGCGCCTATGCCAATAAACAAGGCACAAGTAATATAAAGAGAATATAGAGTTAAAAATTCAACTGATACGTGTAAGACACTGTGGCTCGGAGGTAAGAGCGCTGTCACGGATCGGCGAAGGTCGCGGGTTCGAATCCCGCCCGTGTCATTTGAAATTTTAACTTTTTTCTTTTTAATCTAATAACATAAAAGTTCAGCATAAATATGCTTTAAATATTAATAAAATTGCATAATTAATATTGTTATTTATTTTTGGAGCATAATATTTATGTTGAACTTTTTGTTATTAAATTAAAGAGAAATAAAAAAAATTAACAGACACGGGTGGAGTTCGAACCCGCAACCTCCACCGTACTGCTCTTACCACGGAGCCACCATGTTCACACGCATGAGTTGAAATTGTAAATGTCTTTCTTTATGCATGTTATAGCATTGACAAAATCAACCGGAAGATATTTTTTTATTAATCTCTACATTAATATTAAATAACTGGAGTTTCTAAATTTGGATCTGTTCATGTATGGTGTAATCTTCGGCGTTAAGAAGTCAAATCTGATAATTGTTTTACTAATAGAAAGGGACATTGACCTAGAACGTTTTAAGCTAACATTTTTTAAAGAATACTAGCAATGCTAAACATTACTAGTATATCTGTTAACTACCCTAATAAGCTGCAATACTTTAGTCTTCTTTTATGGAGTGGTTTACGACCCTGAGACCTTATTTTTCGCAGTCCGCACCCTAATAAACCTATGTGAAACTATGTGACAGGTTTTTGGGTCAGTTATTACATCAGTTACATCGCAGTTTTCCAAGAGAAGTGGATGAGACTGTGTTATCATGTTGTACTCACCCAGACGAGTACAACAAGAAATTAGACAGAGAAGGAGAAGTATTAAATAATTAAATATCCTCTAATCTTGAACCCGTAATTTTGCAACGAAAATTCATTTTTTAAGCACATCGGATTGGTTGTTGCTTAAGAATATACTAACTGCTTTATTTGAGTACTGAACATGGCTACCGACAGATGAGAACAGCCACCACAGATTAACGCACTATTAGAATATTAGGAGAATATATATTACCAGATCAATATCCAGCTGAGCGGTGATGTGCAGCAGCGTCGAAGATGCGAGGTGTCTGTTACTGCGATCGCCAATCTGCGATTAGCTCTAACTCTCCCATTGTCCCCTCCCTTTGTCTTGCAGAGAACTTTTATGTCCATAAAATACCTTTATTAAGTAATAAACAACCACCTATAAATTAATTTTAATGCAATTGTTGAATGATATTACGAGCCCGCAATTCGTTTAAAACAGCAGTAAATGTAATAAAAAATTACAATCACCTTGTCGCCGCTTCCCACCCGGCGGCGTCGTGCAGCGCTAACTTAATGTCTGCGGTAAAAAAATATAATTGTATATGTGTAATTATTTAATAATTTAGTTTGTTGGGAAGCAAATTATAAAATAACTAGTAATGCCACCTTCGGTCATCACCTGCCACGTTGTCCCGTATAAGCTCCGGTGTAAGGTGGGTCTGAAGAACTTATTTGTCTCTGTCTACCCCTGTTCCCGTCATTGTTCTGGGAAAACGCGTCTATAAGAAAAAGATATAAAAAAACCCAACTGCGTACATTTATTTTCCAACGTCAATCCCTACGTATGTCAAAATACGTCATGCTGTTTCAGCTGCCACGTATACCTATACAATTAAAGAAAATTTTATATGAATGTCACGATAGCCGAGTGGTTGGGTGGTCGGGATTTTGCTGCGCCGTAAGTACATACCACACCTTTTTTCTGCGGGTGCTGTAAGAGGCGACTTAGGAAAAGCCTTGAAAATACCACTGGCTTCCGACAGATGGCGGCATAACCACCTCGAGAAATATTTGAACAATATTCAGCAAACCAGTGAAGGGCAGTAGGTCTAAGGTGCGAGGTATCTGGTACTACGATCGCTAATCCGCTATCCAAGCGCGGTGATTATAGCAAACCCGCCCTGACGGAAGAGTCCTGTGTCTTGCAGTGGACCTTTACAGGCCGTTATGTATGTATGTGTTTGTAAAGGTGAAAGTGTCACCAGTAATAACCTGGTTAAATCAACTTTAAGTTTGAAGAAATTGTTCCGTGCCTTCAGGTATATTGGTCGGTAATATCACAGTTTGTTCATTTGTCTTTGATATGATCAATAGTTTATAAATACATAAATAAATAAATATCTTCACGCAATTCCCAATACAGGGGTAGACAGAGGTCTAGTCTAGACAATTGAGTCTCTTCGACTCACCTTCCACCGAAGATATTTTCGTGACAACGTGACAGGTGGTGAGCCCGTCGTCGTGTTTATGTCCAAGCCAACGATATTCGTACATAAGTTTTTGAAAAACCCATTGGTATTTCCCCGCCTGGGGATCGAACTCGGGTCTCTCGACTCGAAATTCTACCACACAACCACTAGGTACAGTGGATAAGTCTTTTTTTATAGTAAAAGGGAGGCAAACGAGCTGGTGGCTCACGTGATGGTAAGTGATCACGGCCGCCCATGTACACCTGCAATACCAGAGGCATAGCAGATGCGTTGCCTCCCTTAGAGTGCCCCCCTCCCCCAGAATTGGGGGAGGGGAGTGTGTGGGCCACCGGTTAACTGCACTCACCAGACGAAACGCAGAAGTTTGTTAGACTTCTACTTTACGCCGGTATTCTGTGAGGTCGTGGTACTTCCCCGGTCGAGCCTATTCATGCCCATTCATGCCCATTCATGCAAAAACAAAAGCTGATGCGTGGTTCTACCACTGTAGACCACTGTACCACTGTAGACCACTGTACCACTGTAGATGAAAAAATTACAGTCAAATAAGCATTCTTGCTATCTTGTAAGTATACCAGAACAAACTGAGCGCACCCTCGAGCGCTCGTTAAAAATGTACCAAATAAAGTATTCCGGATTATTCTGAATGCGCATTGTTCGAGAACAATCACGCGTCGTTAAGGAGCCCGTGTTTTGTTTGCAGACATATTTCCGTAGTAAAGGTTAAATGGAACATCTCATGGGATGCTGTTAATGTAATATGTTGAATTCATGAATCATATATTTTTTCCTTTACGAATTTTTTCAACTCAGAATGATTAATAGACACATTTCCTAATGTGTTACAGCACAATCTTTGCAATGCGTGAAAAAAAATTACCGCGTAAAATTGTTAAAAAAATATAAAGCTATATTTTTTGAAAACACATTAATACTTTTTGTGTTAAATATAACACAAAAAGTATTATTGTGTAGTAAGCCTAATAATCACAAATTATACATTAATAACATAATTCAGCATTTTACAAGCGGAGCAGTTCAAAACAATTTTTCATAACTGTTGACGAGATTCGTGGACAGGTGGCGTACACACTAGCTTATATAATGTCGAATACCACATTTTCTACATCGTCTCGGGTTAGGGAGCTTGTGGTGCCTTCGTTTTATATAATTTTACTAACTTTGTTATCATAGCAATGTATGTGATGTTGTCTCTATCTATGTATATGTATTTATGTGTATGTATTTAACATTGGGGGTCATTGTAGAAGCGTGCTCGTCGCGACCCCTGCCAGCCCTTTTCAGGGCTGCAATTCTACAGCTGCGCACCCATGCCAACGAGGGTTAGGGCGTCCCCCCAAGGCGACGCACACCAGTTCGTCCCCGTTGGTGTGAAATGCAGCGCGCAAAGCGGCGATGGGGACCGCCACCCGTCACGCACAGCCCGACACGGCGGAAGTTGGAGGACGGAGTGCAGAGTTGGCACGTGGAATGTTAGAGGAGGCATGAGAGATAAGACGAATGAGTTGATTGAAATAATGAAAGAAAGAGAATTAGATGTCGTGTGTTTGTCGGAGACCAAGCGGAAGGGCAGTGGTACTGAAGAGCTCCCTGGCGGGGCGTTAGCTCTATGGTCCGGAGTCCCGGAGAGCGAGGGCGCCTGCCAGGGAGTGGGGGTGCTGCTGTCGTCTCGGTTGGTCGATGTTATGACTGAATATAAGGCTGTGAACTCGAGACTTCTCTGGGTTCGCTTTAAATTGGGACTGACGAAGTTATTCCTTTTGGCTGTTTATGCGCCGGTGGCTTCGTCGTCCAGAGCTGAGCTGGAGGAGTTTTGGGAGAATGTAAGAGAAGTTCTAGACTTGGTTAGAGGAAACGAAAGAATTGTTGTATGTGGTGATTTGAATGGATGGGTTGGTACCGCTCGGCCAGGGTACGAGTCGGTGCTTGGAATGTTGGCGATAAAAGGGTTAACGATGCTGGCAAGCTTATACTGGCTGTATGCAAGGAAAGGGTCTTCTTGTGACAAACACTATGTTTAGTCACAAGAAAATCCATATGTATACTAGAACAAGAGAGAATGAGAGAAGTATGATCGATTTATTCCTGGTAGATGACCGACTGCGAAAACAGGTGATGGATACGCGGGTGTTCCGAGGTGCTGACCTGGGAACGGATCACTACCTAGTGATTACTAGATTTAGGGGTCTGTTCGCGGGTTGGCGCCACCGGACGGCGATACCAGAACCACAGTCGGTCGGTAGCATCCGAAGCTGGATGCTTCAGGAAGCGGACACTAGGAATAAATATCAAGCAAGGTTAGCCGAAAAGCTGGACAGCATTGGTGTTAGGAAAGAATGTGTGGAAGAAATATGGCAGAGCCTTAGAGATGGAATGGTTAGTGCAGCGGAAGACGTGTGTGGAAATGTGAAAAGAGGTAGTAGTAAAAGGGTGATGCATGGTGGAATGACGAAGTGAAAGAAGCTGTAAATAAGAAGAAGAAAGCATGGTTAGACTACTTGGCCTCTAGTAATGATAAGGATATGAGAGAGAAGAGGAAAGAAAGATATAAGCTCCAGAAAGTTCACACGAAAGCATTGATTGAGGAAGTGCGTGAAATGAGTAGAATGGAAGCGGACGAAAGGTTGTCGCACAACTTCAAGGAGAACTCAAACTCTTCTGGAAAGAGGTTGGAAGGACCCGGAGTGGTGCGACAGCCTTAAGAATGAATAAAGTGCTTTCGGGAACCAATGACGTCCTCTCAGAAAATCGGACGTCATGCAGCGATGGAGCGAATTTTATAGAGAGATGTATGCGTGTGATGATCTTAGTGAGGATCCGGGGGTGACGCCGTGACTGGTACGCCAGACTCGGACCTCGATGACACTGAGGTCATCAGTATGAAAGAGATTGAATGTGCGATTAGAAGTTTGAAATGTGGTAAGGCTGCGGGACTAGACAGAGTTACTGCTGAAATGGTCAATTATGGTGGGCCACGCGTCTGGGACAGCTTTCATCTGCTGTGCAATTTGTGCTGGCGAACGGGGCTGTTCCGGATGATTGGCGATCCGCGGTCATTGTGCCTTTATATAAAGGTAAAGGTTCACATTATGACTGCGGGTGCTATCGGGCGATCAGCTTGACCAGTTTAGCAAGTAAAGTTTACACGAAGGTTTTGACACGTAGGATGCAAGAGAAATCGGAAAGATTTCTATGGGAGGCACAATGCGGATTTAGACCTGGAAGAGGATGCACGGATCAAATGTTTTCTCTCCGCATGATCGCGGAGAAGCTTCTGGCTGCTAACCAGAAGATTTTCTGTGCTTTTGTGGATCTTGAGAAAGCATTTGATAAGGTTGTAAGGAAGAAAATGTGGGAACTGTTGCCGGGGTATGGTGTGGATGGTCGATTGCTAAGGGCTGTGCAGTCACTTTACTGTGACTGTAAAGCCTGTGTGCGGGTAGGGCATGACCTGTCACCCATGTTTAGCGTCCAAACGGGCGTAAAACAGGGTTGTGTCATGTCTTCCTGGCTATTCATACTGTATCTCGACAGCTGTTTACAGAATCTGAAAGATAGCTGTTTGGGTGTGAAATTGGGTGACATAAAAGTAAATTGTCTGCTTTATGCTGATGATGCAGTGCTTATAGCATCATCAGAGGCAGAACTGCAGGCATTAGTCACGTGTATGAAAGAAGAATGTGAAATTAATGGTCTCCGTTTGAATGCTAATAAAACTAAGGTTCTGGTATTTGAAAGGGACGAAGAAAGAACGAAGTGCGAAATTTGGGTAAATCAGGAATGTCTAGAACAGGTGAATGAAATTGTATACTTGGGAAGTGCGTTTAGCCGGGATGGAAGATGTGATTTAGATGTGGACAGGCGTGTCGCTGCCGGGAACAAAGTCAATGGTGCCCTGACTGCGTTAATCAAAAGGCAAGGCATTGTGAAAAGTGCACGCCTTGCAATACATAACGCAGTGTTGGTACCGACTTTGTTATATGGCAGCGAAACCTGGGTATGCCAGAAGAAGCATAAAAGCAGGTTGAATGCAGTGGAGATGCGATCTCTTCGTAAAATGTGCGGCCTTACCATGGCCGACCGAAAGCGAAACGAAGAGATTCGCAATATGGCAGGTTTGAAAGATGACCTTGTCTCAAAAATGGATAAGGGCGTGCTTCGATGGTTTGGGCACGTTGAGCGAATGAGTGAAGACCGAATGGTGAAGAAAATATATAGCGCGAAAGTTAATATTAAAAGGTGTCGAGGTAGACCGAGATTAACTTTCGAAGACCATGTGAGCAAATTGCTCGAAGAGAGGAGGGTCAAAAGTACTTGGATACCTAGACGTGCATGTATGAAGAAGATGATGAATCTGAAAGAAGCGAAAGAAGTATGTAGGGATCGTGACACTTGGCGATCTGTTCTCTCTGGCTACCCCGTCAGGGATTGTGCGTGAAGATAAAATAAAATAAATAAAATAAATATTTAACACTGCCCACTAAAACTACATTGAAGCGATCGACGCGTAATTAAATTGGCATTAGAAAGCTTTGCCCCGGTCGCTACGAGTGTCCAAAAACACTGACGGAGTAGCGCTGCGCCACCCACTGATTAGAAGCGAATTTGTGGCACCTACCGTGACTTATTACAAATAATCTATCAGTATATGTGTTTAATTTCAGTTATTTGTCTTTTAAAAATTTATCGTACTACTGTTTTATATCATCGCGCATTTCTAAGTACAGGGGCAGCTAGAGGTCTGTATAATTTAGTCCTTAAGAATCCACATTTCACCGGGGGCTTATTTCAGGACAGCGTGACTGGTGGTGAGCTTGCCGCCGCCTTTTTTTCCAAGCCAACGATATAAATCGTAAGTATGTGTTTGAGAAACGTAATAGTACGAGCCCACCTCCTGGGGATCGAACTCGGTCTCTTGACTCGAATTCCGATAACCCAACTAATCGTCTGTCGTCACTTCTATTCGGCTATTGTGGCTTTAGGCTATCAAGGATAGCTGGGTTGTACCCAGGGGTTTTTCAAAAACTTAAGTACGAATTATATCATTGGCTTCGACATTGAGATGGCGACAGACTCACCACCAGTCTCGTTGTCCCAAAAATATTTTGATGAAAGATAGGTCGAAAGAACTTAATTTTCTAGACCACTGTCTATCCCTGTATTGGGAATGGCGTAAAGACATTTATTTATTTGTAAAAAAATTATCAGAATATTGGCAGACAATATAGTGGGCACAAACTAGTAAGATAATAAAGGGTTAACAGGCAATATTAACAGGGTCGGAGAGACGTGTGGGGTGATCCCGAGTACATCGCTTAGAGAAAATGTTTACGACGCGGCGGCGATAAAGTCCTGAGGCTATGTTCTTCGCAATGTACGAGTCACATTCGGCCGGGGATTTATTACGAGGCCGAGCCTTATTATCCACATGCAGTGTTCGTAAAATGTTATTTTTATAAGCTCGTCGAAAAAGCTTCCAAACACACAAAGGCCTCCAGCGATTAAAATCTCGAAAAAAAAACCAGAAAAAAATAAGGAAACCAATAATAGACAACAACCTTTAAGACTCTATAGTGTCATGTTTCTGATACATGATTGTAAATCCGCTTGCTAAGCATAGCGTTTATGGCAAATGGACCTAAGTTGGTATGTATGTTTACTATTACTGACCGTTAGTTATGAACTCCCGGGTTCGTATTTTCTACATTTTCACACCTTTCCTACATTTTCTTGGAATGGGTGTTTGTGTTTTCTTCGTTGCTTCTGTTTTATAATACAAATGCTTGAGCTGCTTACTTTGGGATCAGAGCAGTGTACGTGATTGTTCCTATCTACTCGTATGTATGCGTTTATTTATTTAACTATTATTTTATTTTCTGTGTCGTCAACTTTTACTGATCCTTACTTGAGTTACTAGAGCGCAAAGAACTACAGAATCCAGGCATTTTTAGGCTAACCTTTGTAAAAAGCGTTATCATAATATCGTCTGTTTCTTTTCCGTTAAAGGAACCTCATTACAAAACTGTGGTAGATTAAAAAAATACCGACCGATAGGTGTAATTTATGTTACTTATATCGTATGTATATTAATATATATACGATAGTATATATAATAATAAATGATTGGATTTGATTTGCGAATAATAAAGCAAAGGATATATCAGCAGTTACTCTAGTTATTCTAGTTAACATCAATCCATATTCCGTGACATTAGAGGCTTCCACTGGTGATAATTGTGCAAACTTACATAAGTTTCTTTGTGATCCGTTTTTTGTTACAGTGGCAATATAGAATTTATATTAAAATGGGTCTTGAGGAACCGATAGCCCAATTGGCAGTGACCCGGCCTTCGATGCTAAGGGTTGCGGGTTCTAGTGGCAAACAGTTCCGCTAAGGGCAAACATTTGTATGATGAATGTGAATGTTTGTACTCGAGTCACAGACTTTTGTATGTATTTATAAAAATATAATAATTTATCTATGTTAATGTACCTTCGCTTGGAAATTAAGACGGCGATAGGCTCACCACATGTAACAGTGTCCCACATAATCTTCAGTGAAAAGTTGGTCGAAATAATCTTTATTTTCACGCAACCTATTTCTTATCTGATATCTTATATACAATTTGCCCAATTTGCAAATTGCGTGAAGAAATAAAAATGAATCTGTATTATGGTGAATAAAAAAAAACCATTTTGGAACGAAGTTCCTCATGTCACGATGCAGAGGGGGGTACATAACCGGGAAAAAACGTACGTAACGTAAGATTTTTATTACTTATGTATAATCTTTGTGTGATGGCTATACAGTGTCTTATGTATAGTCTACGTAAAAAAATATCTTCACGCAACCCCCAACACAGGAGTAGACAGAGGTCTAGTCTCTCCCATGGGGAGGAGTTGCCATAATCAGCACGCTTGACAAGCGGATTGGTAATCGCAGTAACAAACCACTCGCACTACAGACGCTGCTGCCCAACTTCGGTTTGATAATTATGGTCTGACATTTTTAGAGATGCCATGATAATATAGATGCCCGCCATCTATCGGCAGCCATAACGATATTCAAGGCTGTTTCCCTTAGTCGCCTCTTACGACACCCACGGAAAAAAGGGAGTGGCAATATTCTTTATCTTTTAATTTAAATAAATTTTATATAATAATAATTAAATTTCTTTATCTATATTAATATTCTTTATTTATCATTATTGATTCCCGATGTTCTTGTGAGCTTGTACCTCAATTCGTCGGGAATTGAATCTGATTCATTAGGAATAATCAAACCTCATTTAAACTAAGTGGAAAAGAAATAATATTGGCGAGCGGTTGTTGATTGTTGATTGGTGGAGCGTTGTTTCAAATAAGCTTCGCTGGAAAATGGGTCGAAAGGACAACATTGTCTAGACATCTTCCTACCTCAGTATTACCATCGACTTTGGAATACAGACAAATGTTTGCGCCTTGCGGTACTCGAACCTGCAACCCTTAGCTTCGAAGGCAGTATCACTATGTGCTATGCTGTCGGATCATCTATGTGCTATTGTGCCGACAGCTGATGTAAAACAATATCTAACTTATATCTGTAAAGCTGATATAATCAGCCTCTGTTTAAAATATTATTTCGGATGGATAATGGATAGATTTAGGACGGGATTATAAAAAATAATGGAAAATGTTTGGTTTGCATTGTTTTATTCGCGCTTAACTATTTTATTATTCGTTAAATATTGAAAATATATGACTTAAGTAGCTAAAGCACACGTGTTATGGCATCAGAATCAACGAAGGTACCACAGTCACTCAAACCCAAGGAAAAGAAAAGGAAGAAAAAAGACTTCTGTTCTAGATATAATACCAGATTCATCCAGACATTTTCTTTAGGTTTCTTCACGGGAACCAGGCATTTTTTCCGGATAACTGTATACTATATTCAGGTTATAATGTTTATGTTTGCCGTTAAGGTGTGATTAAAAGAAAAAGGAAAGGACAATCGTGTTAACTACGCCTATTAATAAAAATTTATATTTTTATGTACTTAGAATGAGACGTCATTGCGCTTCTCAAACATGAAGTATTTTTGCAAGTTTCCAAGTGTTTGACATGTCATTCGATCTACATCGGTGACATAATTTTGTTCACAGTCTCTAATCGATACAAAAAAATAATGCAAATTCTCAAAACATGAACTAATCATCTCGGAATCCAAGTAAAAAATATAGATAAGTCTCTATAGTCTAGTGGTTGGGAGATCGAAATTCGAGTTATGAGACCCGAGTTTGATCTCCAGATGGTACCCCAGTGACTCGCAATAATGGGTATGTTATGTTACAAACTTATGTACGATTTATATCTCTGGCGTGATGATATTTAAAATGTTAGGTAGATCAAATAGAATTTTTCCAATCCCAATACTGGGGTAGACAGAGGTCTTGACAATCAAGTCCTTTCGACACACCTTTCATCGAAGACATTTTTGGGACGTTATGAGAAGTGGTGAGCCTGTCACCGTCTTTATATGTCTTTATATCCAAGCCATCGATATAAATCGTTCATAATTTTTGGAAAAAAAACCCATTGGTACGATAGTCAATAGATAGCCCATAGTCAATGTTGTTACCAATTTGTCAGTATCGAAGCATTTTACAATAGTGCTGAGGGTGTGTAATTTTAGCTCGAGCTGGCCAGTTTGCGAAACTAATGCAAATCCATTAGTCTTCGTATAACACGTGTTCGGGAGATTTACTTTGTCTTTACAAAGTAAATCTCCCGTTTATTATTATCTCTTTAGATATTGGTAAGAAGTAGTATACATATAAAAAGACGAGAACGGGTTCACAGCCTGTCACGTTGTCCCTACAAATATCTTCGGTGGAAGGTGGGTCGAAAGGACTTCACTGTCTAGACCTCTGACTAGCCCTTTTATTGGAAATGGCATATCGGGCAATGAGAACTCAATATGTAAGCATTTGAAATAGACGACCCAATCTCCGCCTCCGCCAAGGGTTGTGGGTTCTAGTCCCGCTTGGGGCAAACATTTACTATTACTCGTGCTATAGATGCTTGTATGAATATTTATCCAAGAAAATATATGTCTATATAACAATACCATTGAATACAATTTAACGACCTCCATGAACAAGAGGCATACACCGCGTTTCACGAAGTCGCCAACTCGGCTTTTTCGATTGCCGGTCGGAATGTAGGTCGGTCACTGTAGAAAACACCTTTTCTACATTTTCTCGAGTCTGGATGTTCGTGCTATCTTGTTTTGTTTCCTGTTGTTATGTGATAATATCATCCAATATTTATTTATTTATTATTTGTCTGAAATTCTGTCATTTATATATCTCTTCCTTACATATAAAGTAGTAAAATTCTAATTTATTCATTAAAATTATTCTAGTCATCGTTTTTTATTAAAACCTTAAAAGAAAACTTCTTTTGTCATTAACAGTAACCCGTTCAACGGCTTAGGAAGGTCATGAGCAAGGTTTGTTTGTGTTTTGTTATCGAAGTTTTATGTTTCTGTAGTTATGTTAAATATTTGTCGCCTTAAAACAATTTATTATAATCATGGATGTATAAGTATTAAAAAAAAAGATGTTATCAGGACGTACTGGTATGCAAGATTAGAATTAGAAGTAAAATGGTACATTCTGTCAATCAAAAATAAAAAGTAAAAGTTTTTTTGGGATCAAAGCAATGTGTATGATGTTGTCACTATCTATAATAATAAAATAAAATTTAAAGAATATTCCAAAAAGCTTAAAAAAATTATAAAACTTACACAACGAGCTCAAAATGATTATAGTATTAAAACTTCGACGAATAGAAGTAAAGCTACATGGCAAATAATTAAAAATACGAAGCAAAATTTACCAAGTGATACCATATCATCAATAAAAATTGATGATAAAATAATAACGAATCCGAAAGAAATATCATGTGCATTCAACAATTTCTTCGTAGATAAAATTCAACCAACAAATTTGAAAAATGAACTAAAATTACAAATACTAAACAATAATCATTCAATGTTCTTGACACCAAGTTCACCATCTGACATTTTAAATATTATAACATCATTGAACAACACTAATAGTGTAGGTCCAGATGAAATTTCTACAAAAGTCGTTAAATTTGTTGCAAATAATATATCAAATCACCTTAGCCATATTATCAATTTGAGTATCAGTAAAAGTATGTACCCAGGAAAATTAAAAACATCAGTAGTCAAACCACTCTTCAAGAAAGAAAATAAGCTCTGTATGGAAAATTATAGACCTATTTCCCTCATATCGATATTCGCAAAAGTTTTCGAAAAATTCCTGCATCAGAAAATTTATTCCTTTATTGAAAAATATAACATTTTAACCAACGCGCAAAAAGGTTTTAGGCATAAGATGACAATCAATATGGCAATTTATGATTTCTTAAATGTTATTATGACAAACGTTGACAATAAAAATCCAATTTGTGCTTTATACTGCGATATGACTCAGGCATTTGATTGTGTTGACCATGATATTTTGACAAACAAACTAAATCATTATGGTATACGAGGTAGAGTATTAGATTTGATAACATCATATCTTGACAACAGAAAGCAGTACACTGAAATCCATCGAGTAAATTATCGCGATAAACGGGAACATGCATATAAATCTGATGAACGAACTATACGTTACGGAGTACCACAGGGCAGTGTTTTAAGCCCCCTATTATTCATTATTTATATCAACGACCTTGTTAATGCTACAAATCATCAAATGACACTTTTTGCTGATGACAGTACAGTGACAATGGAATGCAAAAATAAAAATTTATATCACAATAACATCAATAATACACTTTATTTAATTATTGAATGGTTAAAAAACAATAACTTACGGATTAATTTAAGGAAAACGAATTTAATGCATTTTAATCAATTACCTTCAAATACAAACCTGAACATAATGTATGAAAATCAACTAATTAATGAAATTGACACTACGAAATTTCTAGGCTTAATCATCGACCGGAAGCTGAATTGGAAAAAGCATGTTGAAGAACTGTCTAAGAAAATAAATACGTCTGCTTACGCACTTCATAAATTGTCTTCATTATTAAACTTTGATTCGTTATTAATGGCATATTATGGCATGGCTGATTCAAGACTGAGATATGGCATCATTTTTTGGGGAAATTCAACTTATAAAGAATTAGCTTTTAAAGCACAAAAACGATGCATCAGGTCAATATTTAGGTTAAGAAAAATTGATAGTTGCCGACGTTATTTTATGGAAAATAAAATACTTACGCTTACTTCACTTTACATACTTGAGACTGCTGTGTTTGTAAAGAGTAATTCAAATAAATTTCAGAAGTTATCAGATGTCCACAATCGCAATCGACGTGACAATACAAGACTATGCATTCGCAGAGCCAGAACTGCGGTTATGCATAAGAGTGTTTTTGTATGGCTCAATTATTTATAACAAAATTCCAAAAACATAAAAGAATTAAACATGAAAAGTTTCAAGGAAAGGCTCGAATATTCCTGATTGAAAAATGTTATTACCATATTAACGATTTTTAAATGATAAATTTAATGAAGATTTTGACAATTGAAGAATGACATTTAAGATTTTGATTTCAAGAATGACGTACGATAATCCATTAAACTGTTTACTTTTTAATATTTAACTTATTACTTTTGACAATTTGATTCTCTGTATTTTTTTTTATTCACATGAATTAATTAATTTATTGACATGAATTTGTAAGACAAGATATTCTAACAGTACGTTGTAATTTTGAAATAATTAGTATTTGTACGCCACACAAGGCAAAGACATGTTGGACATTACTCCTAAATATTATGTAACAGCTTTCTTTACACATGTTTTAACAAATAAATTATCATTATCATTATTATGTATCTTACAGTTCAAGTCACGCACGTAATATAAAAATACCAAGACAACTTAGACTTAATATTTCAGTGTTATTAACATATTTATAAGCTTCGGTTTCAATAAAATTGAAAGAATAATATCGTTTTTTAAAAATTTCTCAGCGCGAAACATCTATTTTACTGCAGTTTCAGTTAGTTCGTTTCCAGTACTGTCCATTGAGAACTCTGCAAGACTAACATTTAAAACAACTGCATTCTCATTTTTCAACTTACTGTATTCTGAATGTTCTTTTGTTTCTTTCAAATGGAATATCCACAACTATCATAGTACTGGCTTTTCTTAGTCTTAACGCTCTTGAGTGACCGGTCCCGGTCGCCTGTTCGCGTAGATATACAAAGATAGTAGTTTATACATAAGTATTAGAACTTTGGCTCATATTAAAATGAAATATAAAACACTTATTTTTGGTCTTAAAGAAAACCAGGAGTAAATGTAGACACAACATTGTTTAGATTTGAGACCAATTATTATTATTCTTTTTTTAAATTCAATTAAGTCATGAATTTTATTTACTTATTATGTAAGTAATTCTAAAGTTTTATTCAGTGTTCTATACAATTGTTTTTCAAAATTATTAGGCGGTGTTGTTAATTACACTTTTTATATTTTTATGTACATACATTTTATTTAATTAAAATATATTGTTTTCCTTAATAGTGTCTGTTTAGCTGTTCTCGAGATTTAACAGAGGCAAACAGAATATGAGCGCTGCAGCAAGGTGCTGAGTCGGATGCCTTCTCGTTACTATAATTTAACAACCAATGCATTAAAATAGCGTGTATTATATGTTATAGCTGTGTCGCGTTATAGCATCGAATAACCTTTGTTTCTTTCTTTCTTTCATATTGATCTATCAATAAAACTCTCTCGAAATGGACGGTTTTTAATAATCGCCACGCACGGCGTACGGATTGGCGATCGTAGTACCAGGCATCTTGCACCTTAAGCGTTGCTACCCGTCACCGTCTGCTGTATCGTAAATAAATAAATATCTTCACGCAATTCCCAATACAGGGGTAGACAGAGGTCTAGTCTAGACATTTAAGTCTCTTCGACCCACCTTCCACCGAAGATATTTTCGGGACAACGTGACAGGTGGTGAGCCCGTTGCCGTCTTTATGTCCAAGCCAACGATATAATTCGTACATAAGTTTTAGAAAAACCCATTGGTACTGCCACTTGAGAATCGAACTCGGGTCTCTTGACTCGAAATTCCGACCACCCAACCACTCGGCTTTCATGACTTTTCGTGCTGTATCGTGGTCTAATATTTTTCGAAATAAAAATCTCGCCATCTACTACTGCTTTCTTTATCTTAAATTCAGCTACTGTAAAGTTATTCCTTGATCTGTGACCGGAATGCGTAAATTTTGTAGAATTTACTTCATTTTAACTAGCTATCTTTAATTTATTCTACTCTTGAATTGACTTCAAATACAATCGAGAACAATGATTTAGGGTCAGGTAAATAATAATATATAAATATGTGTAATATCTGAATTTTGACAAGCCAAGAATGCTCGCTTAATGTAAAAAAATTGTGTTAGACTATTAAATATTACTTGAATTAAGAAAAGTGAAATGTATCAGTGACTTTGTATTTTAATCAAAAAATATTAAATAATAAAAAAACGTATCTTAACATATAACAAAAATAGACAAATTATGCAAGTTTATTGATTTTTATAGCATATTAATGCTGCATATAAAATAGCATCATAACATTAAAAAATGAGAGCCGTCATGAGACGCCTGGCAGATGTGAAACATCGTGTGTGTACAAGTAATATGCATAAAAGATAATATTATCACAGAAATTAAATATAGCCTAATGAAAAAATGAAGTATTACGAATTTCTTACAGAAAATGATAACTTTATTTAATAAACATTTATTTACATTTGATATAAAAATTCGATATTAATATCAAGTGGCCACAATTTTAAGTATTTTCTCTCTCTCTCTCTGTGACTTCAGTAATAGTTATATTCGATGTTTCCTCTGCCGGTATTACTGTGACGATTGGTCGATGATAACTAAACTACGTTACGAAAGTACTGGATGAAACATTATCAAGATATCTCACAAATACAGCATCTATAGTTGTTCCATATTTGGTAGTAGATTCTTTTGGATTGTTGTTGATTTGCAATTGAAATTCTTTTTGAAGAAATGTCATTAATGGCATTGATTCAGCTCTTGCAAATTTACATTAAAATCTCCAGCTAAAATTAATGGTAGTTTATGTTTATTCGTTTTAAAAATTATTGAACCCCTTTGACCATAAGGAAATGACCTTTCATGTAAAATTGAAATCTTAATATAATTTATATAGTTACTAATATGAATAATATGAATATAATTAATTAAATATAAAAAAGGGTTTCAGTTTTTAACTATAAACCTTAACTCTCAGGTAATAGGGTGTAAATTAGTATACCTTTGTATAGCGTGGCGACCCGTCGCCACGGCATGCGTCGCCGCGCCAGAAATCGGTTTTACGTGCAGCTATAGATGTTTCACATCAAAAATAGACAAAGTTTATAATTTTGTAACTCTCTGCGGTATTTTTTTTAATTTGTTATTTTTTATAGCTTAGACTTAAAGTAACTAAGAAAATTTATTACTTTAATTCAAACAATGTACAATTGTTTATCAAATACAATTAATAATGAAATTAATTGTCTTTGATAAACAAAGCTTTCATTTACCTCACCCTAATTCGTTGGTCGTCAGTGCAGTTTAGATTTGTTCAATCTTACGGAGTATAAAGGAAATTATAATTGTACAATATTGTTTATAGTCTGCGGGTGTAACGGCTCGACAGAAACTACTTCTGAAAATACAATCTTAAATATATATTAGTGTGTTTACTCCAACATTCTCTGTATTGATAAAACACTGAATCAGTATTCAGCACGGCGCGGACAGTCAATTAAAATCCCGTCTAGTCTGCAAAACTATTTTTTCACATATTATTATTTAATCAAGAAATTTTTTGTAAATGCCGTTTATATGGCATTTATAAAAAAACGTGGAAGTTAACTAATACTCGTACAAGGCTGAAAGTTATATCTTTCAAAAGAATTTGTTTTCATTCACTCCTAAGTCAACGTCACGTGAAGAGATACATCGGCACTCGCAGAGCGCACGAAGAACATCTCTGTTTTTGCAATTTGATCTGTGACACTTGTCATATGCATCACAATACTAGAGAACATACCTGTCAAATAGTAGGTAGATCTTTATCTACTCTGGATACAAGTGAAATCCAATCCCACGTCGCTTCCCCTTTGTTCCATTCATAATCACTTGTTATTTAATATCGCAAAGGAGGCGCTCGATGGTTCCGAGAGTTTCGTTTACGTCTACCTTTTAAATAATAGTTATTCTATCGTTGCTTCGGCAATGCCGATTATTTAAAAATAATATAAATTAAAATTGTAAATTCTAAATGTGTTCGACCGGCAATTGTATCAAATCCTTTTTACGGGAGATACCAACGTCTTTTATAGCCCGTTAAGAAAGTAATAATGATTAAAAGTAATAATGATTAAATTATTTAATATTTACCATGGACCCGCGATGCGGTAGGAAATATTAAGGAAGACTCAATTTATTTGGGAAAGAAATTTGATATAATACATTGTTTGATTGTTATAACAACAAGGAACACATGAGGTGATATAATTAATGCTGTTCCCTCCGTGTGTTCCTATTTCCTTGTCGTACACATGAACATTGGGAAACTAGTGGTCAAGTTTCATTTACGTCTTACCCTGGGTCGATCCCAGCATCTAATCAGTGATCATACTGATCAGTTTTGAGAAAATATAGTCAAGAGGTGCATACAATCTACGTAGTCGAGTGGCGTACACTCGGGTTTTCACGGTGTCACCAGCTCCGATCTTCCTGGTTCGATTCCCAGATGGGTTCCAGATGGGAAGTTTTTGAAAAAATCATTGGTACGAGCCTGCCACCTGGGGATTGAACTCGGATCTCTCGACTCGAAATCCCGACCACTCAACCACTCGGCTATCGTGATTTTAATTTAAATATAAAAATATATTTAAAATATATACCTTTATAAAATATATACATTAAATATATTATTATGTATTAATTCCATTATATATACTTAGAAATATATGCCAATAAATACCTTGTTCGAACAAGGTTATATATAAGACCTGTACAGCAATATAATAAATGAGTAAGTGATATTGTTTTCACAAAATACATAGCTTTATCAAGTAAATATGCGAAGCTATTATGGGGGAGGTTTTAATAAAGAGAAACGAGGCGAATTGCCTATCAAGCAGTCTTACTTAGCAGCAAATTGAGTTATATTTAACAGCCACTACACTACAGGGCCGTCCATTCATGTATTTTGAGGTGCTCTATTGAATCTTTTTGGTACCAAGCCTGATATTATTTTAACTAACAAAAAAATAATTGCATAGCTTACGAGGTAGCCCAAGAGAACAGAATACCAAGAAACGCCATCCTTGCAGTTTTCGCTTTTAAGAAATTTTTCACTTTCTTCCTTCATCACGTATGTAGATATGGACATAACATTTCAATTAACCTCTTTACGTACTTCAGGCATGTGCATACATGAAGTTCTGAAGTGGGTCCCGGCCTGCCCTGATTGCTTTTTTATGTTACTTTTATAATCTTATGAATATTATGACCACAACGGTTTTAAGGAATCGTCAGCTCGAAGGGCCCGGATTCGATTCCCGGGTCAATGTAGAAAGTTACTTTTTCAACATTTTCTCGGGCCTGAGTGTTTGTGGTACCTTTGTTGTTTCTGATTCCATAATAAAAGTGCTCATGCTACTTACTATGGGATCACTGCAATCAGAGAGTGTATGTATGTGATGATCAAGGCAGTGTATGTGATGTTGTCCCTTCCTATGTATGTAATTGTTTATTTATTTATATTGTAATCACATCGATATCAAGACGTCGTCAACTCTGAGGCCCCGAGTTCGCTTCCCGGACAGGTTAAGGTAGAAAATCACTCTTTGTACACTGTTTCGGGTCTATAGCCATAACATGTACTAGCTACGTACTTTGAGATGAGAGCTGTGTATGTGATCTATTTCTTTAAAACTTCGGATCAAAATATCAATAACGTGTTTCATTAGTTCAATTCCTTGATTTGCCATCTGGCGAGACGCCGGGCACCAGAAACAATAAATACGTTTATACGAGTATGTTTAAGAGATTTTCGCTCTTCTTGCGCATGTAATAGAAATCAAAATTATGATTCAAGTAATATAATAACGCGTTAGTAAATTAAGAAAAATGTGTGAAAATATTTCGAAAATTTTGTGTTAAACAAAATAAAAAAAGTATGAGTAAAATATATTTCATGGTTAGATAGTTCGTTGGTTTCATGTTGTCAACTCTGAGATTCCGGATTCCATTTCCGGGCGGGTCAATGTATAAAGCCACTTTTTCTACATTGTCTCGGGTCTGGGAGCACGTGGTACCTTCGCTGAATCCGATTCCATAACGCAAGTTCTTTAGCTTATTTGTGATCAGAGCAATGTATGTGATGTTGTCCCTCTCTATGTATTTATTATTATAATGACATATCACTTGTTTTTTTTGACCTTCTGAATAAAAATCTATTACGATACACTCAAGCATGCACCGTGTAAATACGTACACAGCACTAACTCTACTGCCGACCACAGAACAATTCCACGTCACGCTCTAATAGGACAATTGCGGGCGTTCGTAATTGTTTTTATATGTGCTGGGATAATAAATAAATAAACAGCGTGAAGCCGTTAGCAACGCTCGTGTGGGAAACAATAAGTGGACATGTTCGTGTGAGGGGACGCTCGGAAAAAATTACAATTTTTTAACAATTGAGACACTTCTGCGAATTGAAGGTCATTGACTCAGTATGAGCTAATGGGAGCTAGAATTTCGGAGCAGGAAGTGGCTTTGTACTAAGTATGGACGAACGTCCATGACATCTTTCTATTTTTCAACTTATACGAGCGACAACCTCCGTTAACGAGTGGCGTAAATACCGGTTTTCATGGTGAAGCCAGTTCTGAGGTCCAGGATTTGATTCGAGGTCGTGTCAATGTAAAAAAACATTTTCTCGGGATTGGATGTTGGTGGTACCTTCGTTTTTTCTGATTTATGGAATCGCTATGTTTAATCAAAATGAAAATAGTTTGTAAAAACTAATTGAAATCGCGATTAAAATCGTTTTATTTAAACCAAACAACTATTTAAATTATTAGTTTACCTCACGTATTTTTCCCCACACTGAGGTAGGCAGAGGCCAAGACAATAAAATTCCTTTCGACCCACTTTTCACCGAAACAAGTTTGGAATAACGGGAGAAGGTGAACCTGTTGCCGTACTCTCCCAGTCAACCCGATAGAATCTTTGGTAGTGACCGTGTCTTCGATGATAGGGGGTGCGAGGTCTATTCCAAGCGGGCAAACATTTCTCCTTCTTAATTAAGATTGTAAAATTTAATTTCTGTAAACATCCCAATACAGGGGTAGACAGAGGTCTAGTCTAGACAATTAAGTCCCTTTGGCCCACCTTCCACCGAAGATATTTTCAGGACAACGTGACAGGTGGTGAGCCCGTCGCCTTCTTTACGTCCAAGCCAACGATGAATTTCGTACATAAGTTTTTGAAAAACTCATTGGTACTGCCACCTGGGGATCGAACTCGGGTCTCTCGACTCGAAATTCCGACCACCCAACAACTCGGCTGTCGTCACTTCTTTTTTTTTTTTTGTAAACATAATTAAAATACTCGATTGCGTATCTAGTTGCGTTTGGGAACAAATAAATAAATTAAAGCGTCGCGGTCGCTATAATATAGTTGTTTTGACCAGATATTTCATTACGGACCCTTTCATACGAAAACTCTAATTATCGAATCAGAGTTCCCATGTGAACAGTGCCATTAGCATAGCTTCTGTTTTTCCCACGTGATCTATGCTTAACTGTGTAGAGGTGCTACAAGATATATATTCATACCCGCAAACGCAGTGCAGGACGACTCAACAAAATGAAGCTACGACATGCACAATGTTGCGGGAAGTCAATGGATGCAGATGGAACAGGGACCTTTGTGTGGGGGACACTATTTTCAGCAGTGGAAATTTTGATAGACTGTTATGATGACGATGATGATGACGAGCCTATCTACCACCTGGGAATCAAACTCAGATCTCTTGATTCGTAGTCCGGTCACCCAACTACTACTCAGCTATTGTGAATACACTATCTGTAAAATTAACGCTCAAAAATAACTCGCGTCGCTCTTAGCTGCCTAATTAACATTAAATCGTCGTCCATTAATATGACGTTAGCGCGTCCCGTTGTCGGATCAAAGGAAACTTGGAATTTGTGCGCGACAGCAGGCGTATGACGTCATCAATCATGTACACCTCCGGTGACACGGAGGAAATCGGGAGACTGATTTGGGCGGAACGCGATCTATAAATACAGATTCTTTAAGTTGCCTTATGTTCGAGAAATGTCTATTTTGGAGGGCGTTC
This sequence comes from Sericinus montela, assembly GCA_029286605.1. Classification (NCBI taxonomy): domain Eukaryota; kingdom Metazoa; phylum Arthropoda; class Insecta; order Lepidoptera; family Papilionidae; genus Sericinus; species Sericinus montela. The sequence goes on from JAGSMR010000157.1 coordinate 87,164, forward strand.
TGTTATGGAGACATTATGGTTTTTGTGAAACGATATGTAGTCATATAAGACTTGTCGATCTTCATGGAGACAATGTGGGAAACACTTTTTTCAACATTTTCTCGGGTCTAGGTGTTTGTAGTACCTTCTCTGTTTCTGATTTCTTACTACAAGTTGCATACTTTGGGATCAGAAAAGCGTATGTGATATCTCTATGAATGTATGATTGTATTGTCTCGGGTCTGCATGTTTGTGGCACTGTCGATGTTTCCGATTCCATAACACGGGTGATTTAACTACTTACTTTGGGATCCGAGCAATGTATGTGATTTTGTCCTTATCTATATATGTCATTAAATTTCAGTAGTATAACTTAAGGTATCAAACATTTACCTATTAAAGTCCTTATTAGATTTTATTATTTGTTGGAAAATTTAGGTTACTATGAACATTCCTTTTTGCTTTTATCGCCAACCGTAACCGATAGGAAGAAAATTGTAATAAGAACGTTCCAGGAAATTTATAGGAGCGCACTTGCAACCGTTTGTTACTTCAACTTTGTGTATCTATACAAGCATTTATTGCGGCGTTTAAACACGTTATAGTCGAAACGGTGCGTGTGTGCATGCGGTTCGATTAACGATCTAGATTATCGCTGTTCAATTTACGGAATCATCAATATATCATCAATATATTATGAATAGACATAGCAAAATGTTTCCACCTTAATTTTATTTAACAGTGGAAGAGCCACGTATCAGCTTTTGCAGTTCCATGAATGGGCGGCTCGACCGGGGAAGTACCACGACCTCACATAATACCGGCGTGAAGTAGAAGTCTAACAAACTTCTGCGTTTCGTCTGGTGAGTGCAGGTAACCGGAGGCCCACACCCCCCTCCCCCAATTCGGGGGGGGGGGGGGGTCACTCTAAGGGCGGCAACGCATCTGCTATGCCTCTGGTATTGCGGGTGTTCATGGGCGGCGGTAATCACATTCCATCACGTGTGCCACCTGCTCGTTTACCGTCCCTCTTCCAAAAAAATGACTTTGCAGCGGTGCATTCAAAAACACAAAAGTTTCGATATCGGTCCCAATTAACTCTCGTTTTGCCGAGTGTTGTAATAATTTCTTACGATATACAACACTAGTTTACTAACCTGCTTTAAAGATTTATGTAAGAAGTTACTGACGACCTTCGTGGAGGAGTGGCGAACATACCGGTTTCCCGAGCTCGGTTCCCGGACGGGTCATTTCAGAAAAAAACATTTTTTTTCCATAACCTCGGGTCTGGATGTTTATGATGCCTTCGTTGTTTCCGATTCCATAATACAAGAGCTTTAGGTGCTTACTTTGGGATCAGATAAATATATGTGTATATCCTTTAAACATAATCCGCTTTCTCACGCGCGTTATCCTGTAGATTGGATTTCTGTCCCTTCCGAACTATGTTTGTGGACTTAATAACTGATGATTACTCGTGGAGAAACTGTAAACTTTCAATTGATTCTGCATTTTATATTGGTCGAGACGCCGTTTAATACTTAAGTTTAATCCAATTATGTAAATTGAAGTTGAAATTTAGGAGATTAAGGAAAACTGGTTTCTGATTAGACATAACCTTCCTTTGCTGATATCAAATTTACTTTCATATTGCTTCATTGAAAAGCTTTTTAAAAAATATACCTTTTTAATAAAAGTATACTAAATAAGTAAAAACTACCAGCCTCTCCTGTATGGTGAATTCGTCACAATCGCCAGGTTTGGCTAGCAGACTGGCGATCGTAACACCAGATACTATTTTTGGAGCTTAAACGCTTAAAACCTTTACCGTTGAGATATGTTTTAGTCTTTGTTGTTTCCGTGTAAGATATCCACTTGGGACTGGTCCATTTTTACGTCATAATTATATTAAATAAATATAAATAAATATCTTCACGCAATTCCCAATACAGGGGCAGACATAAGTCTCTCTCTTGTCTAGTCTAGACAATTAAGTACCTTCGACCCACCTTCCACAGAAGATATTTTTGGGACTACGTGAAAGGTGGTGAGTCCATCGCTGCCTTTGTGTCCAAGCCAACGATATAATTCGTACATAATTTTTTTGAAAACCGCATTGGTACGAGCCTGCCACCTGGGGATCGAAATCGGGTCTCTCGACCCGAAATTCCGACCACCCAACCACTCGGCTAACGTGACTATTTATCGCTTATATTAAGATAAAAGAATAACGTCTCGCTGCTAAAATTAAAAAAAAGTGTTATAAGAATGTACATTTACGCTTTACGTCATTATATCATGTTCTTTATAAGCGCTTCGAATATTATTCTCATTGTATCAAATCTGCAACAACAGGCAGGAGTTGGTCGAAAGTCGGTGGAAAGGTATTCTTGTCCAGACCTGTAGATCCTGTAGGTCTAGAGAAATTGCGCAAAAATGATATGAAATAAAATATATAGTAAGAAGGAACTGAGTACTTTCCCCTTTTTACAGGCGAAGAAAATAAGTGATTGTTTGAAAATAAATATGTCAAAGATCGTTGTAAGCGAGAAATGAAGCGAGAAATTGTTGCAAGCGTTAGAATATTTGATAGTGATTAACAGGAGATTGGCAGAAAGTGAGGCAATGGAATGGGTTACCTTCAATTTAACCTTTAGATATCAGCACCGGGATCCATTTAATTTTGTCACAGGGTAACACTTCAATTAGATCGAGAGCTGTTCAATCAACGCTTTCTAAATTAGTGCGGGGGCGGGGCGCGGGGCTGCGGTGGCGGTGGTGCGGTCTTTGGAAATGAAATTTACAAACATTATAGATTTTGCATTAAATCCACAATGCTTAGGTTAAGTAAGCACAAAGGACGACTGCTACGAAATGAAAATTATAAAATATTTCTTCGACCTCCATGAGTGAATGACGCACCTGTTCGGGTGTGGGCGTTTGTGGTACCTTCGTCATTTTTGATTCCATGTTTCAAGTGCCTTAGCTATATACTGTGGGATCAGAGCTATGTGTGTATGTCACAATACCCCTTACGATAAAAGCTTTTACCCTGCACTGGACTTTTGCATGCCTTTAGGGAAGAACGTATTAAAATTATCATTCATTTTGTGCACACCTATAACATATTGTACTAAAACTATTAACATACGTTGCCAGACGACGGAGAGAATAAATATTATTGTTAAAGTTTTGTCTTCTAACGTCTACGTAACGGGGTCGTCAGGGACATTAAATATGACCTCACTGGCACTTTTGACGCGTGACTTCATGTCATAACGTGCGGGTTCAATTTATAGCTGACAATAAAACAAGTTAATAATTATTGTTATTGAATCTAAGTTACATATTAAATTATTTATTTTAATATTATTTATTTAAAAAATAAAAAAAAATGTCTTCTCGCCATTCCTATACAGGGGTAGACATAAGTCTCTCTCTTGTCTAGTCTAGACAATTAAGTACCTTCGACCCACCTTCCACAGAAGATATTTTTGGGACTACGTGAAGGTGGTGAGTCCATCGCTGCCTTTATGTCCAAGCCAACGATATAATTCGTACATAAGTTTTTGAAAACCGCATTGGTATGAGCCTGCCACCTGGGGATCGAAATCGGGTCTCTCGACCCGAAATTCCGACCACCCTTCCACTCGGCTATCGTGACTTATTATTTATTTTAATATTATTTATTTAAAAAATTAAAAAAATGTCTTCTCGCCATTCCCTATACAGGGGTAGACATAAGTCTCTCTCTTGTCTAGTCTAGACAATTAAGTCCCTTCCACCTTCCACCGAAGATATTTTCGGGACAACGTGACAGGTGGTGAGCCCGTTGCCATCTTTATGTCCAAGCCAACGATATGAATCGTACTTAGGTTTTGAAAAAACCCATTGGTACTGCCACCTGGGAATCGAACTCGGGTCTCTCGACACGAAATTCCGACCACCCTTCCACTCGGCTATCGTGACTTATTATTTATTTAAAAAATTAAAAAAAGTGTTATAAGAATGTACATTTACGCTTTACGTCATTATATCATGTTCTTTATAAGCGCTGAATATTATTCTCATTGTATCAAATCTGCAACAACAGGCAGGAGTTGGTCGAAAGTCGGTGGAAAGGTATTCTTGTCCAGACCTGTAGATCCTGTAGGTCTAGAGAAATTGCGCAAAAATGATATGAAATAAAATATATAGTAAGAAGGAACTGAGTACTTTCCCCTTTTTACAGGCGAAGAAAATAAGTGATTGTTTGAAAATAAATATGTCAAAGATCGTTGTAAGCGAGAAATGAAGCGAGAAATTGTTGCAAGCGTTAGAATATTTGATAGTGATTAACAGGAGATTGGCAGAAAGTGAGGCAATGGAATGGGTTACCTTCAATTTAACCTTTAGATATCAGCACCGGGATCCATTTAATTTTGTCACAGGGTAACACTTCAATTAGATCGAGAGCTGTTCAATCAACGCTTTCTAAATTAGTGCGGGGGCGGGGCGCGGGGCTGCGGTGGCGGTGGTGCGGTCTTTGGAAATGAAATTTACAAACATTATAGATTTTGCATTAAATCCACAATGCTTAGGTTAAGTAAGCACAAAGGACGACTGCTACGAAATGAAAATTATAAAATATTTCTTCGACCTCCATGAGTGAATGACGCACCTGTTCGGGTGTGGGCGTTTGTGGTACCTTCGTCATTTTTGATTCCATGTTTCAAGTGCCTTAGCTATATACTGTGGGATCAGCGCTATGTGTGTATGTCACAATACCCCTTACGATAACAGCTTTTACCCTGCACTGGACTTTTGCATGCCTTTAGGGAAGAACGTATTAAAATTATCATTCATTTTGTGCACACATATAACATATTGTACTAAAACTATTAACATACGTTGCCAGACGACGGAGAGAATAAATATTATTGTTTAAGTTTTGTCTTCTAACGTCTACGTAACGGGGTCGTCAGGGACATTAAATATGACCTCACTGGCACTTTTGACGCGTGACTTCATGTCATAACGTGCGGGTTCAATTTATAGCTGACAATAAAACAAGTTAATAATTATTGTTATTGAATCTAAGTTACATATTAAATTATTTATTTTAATATTATTTATTTAAAAAATTAAAAAAATGTCTTCTCGCCATTCCCTATACAGGGGTAGACAGAGGTCTAGTCTAGACAATTAAGTCCCTTCCACCTTCCACCGAAGATATTTTCGGGACAACGTGACAGGTGGTGAGCCCGTTGCCATCTTTATGTCCAAGCCAACGATATGAATCGTACTTAGGTTTTTGAAAAAACCCATTGGTACTTCCACCTGGGAATCGAACTCGGGTCTCTCGACACGAAATTCCGACCACCCTTCCACTCGGCTATCGTGACTTATTATTTATTTTATTTTAATATTGTACAAAAATATGATGTGATTTTTTTCTAGAAATAGCTAGAAAGCGATCACCTCATTCCAAGGAGTTACTATCATCAATATACTAATTTTTATCATAATAACTCCTTTTGTAAGGTTTTCTTTAATAAAGTCCTACATTCTTTAAGAAATGTACGAAATATCTTAAACCTATTAATAGGCAGACTTAGCATATTTACTGAGATTTGTTGTGGAAGCGTATACTTCGCTCTATAAACGAGTGACTTATTATGTGGAGTATGGAGTAATAATAAAAACATACACAGATTTGTAAAAGGCCAATGAAGGATACAGGCCTCTCCTACAATGGAGGGTTTTCTATAATCTTTATGCTTTATATATTTTTATTTCGATATTTTCTCAATTCCTGTACGAGAGATTTAGAGAGGAGCATATACACGTGGTTCCGGACATAATTTTTTATTTATATAGTGAAGGGAGGCAAACGTGCAGGTGGCTCACGTGATGGTAAGTGATTAGCGCTGCTCATGAACATCCGCAATACCAGAGGCATAGGAGATGCGTTGCCGGCCTTTGAGAAAGGTATAGGCTCTTTTCTTGAAGGTCCCTAAGTCGTATCGGTCCGGAAAAACCGCTGACGGCAGCAAATTCCATAAAGTGCAAGTGCGTGGCAAATTCAGCGAATAACGCACTGTGGTGGAATGACAAGCATAAAGATGGTGTTGATGGTACTTTTGACTACGCCGTAAAGTACGAAGGGGATCTATTTTGCTATGTTATGTACTATATGTTCAGTACCGAAACAAACAACAAAGTTTATCAACATCGAACTAAACACCGTTTTCGAATGAGATGATTGTGAACTTTATAAAATGAATTAAAAGTTAGCACAGATCATGAATAAATTACACAAGAATAATATGTACTCCTATAACAGAGCACACGACGGAGTTGGCGAACGTTATTTAGTTCGACGTTGATGAACTTTGTTGTTTGTTTCGGTACTGAATGTTTGTGCAAACATTTTACTGAGTAATGAACACATGGGCCCGTGTTTGGCAAACATATTTATGTAAACAAATTTACTGGTGATAGAACATCCCAGTGTAGTATAAAACCGTACTATCAAAAATATTGTCTAAAATGACTGTGTATATAGCAAAATATAAAATAAAATAAAAAATAAAGTATTCCGAATACTGAAGTGGTCACTGTCTAGACAGCACTTTTTACCCACCTTTTACTTACTTTACACTCTCAATGTGTATCGAACGAGAATCGAACTCGTGTCTATCTATTTCAGTTCCGATCAGTCAACCGTTCAGCCGTTGTGGCTGTTGATACCTGATGATAAAACACCTTTATTCCTTACTTCCTACGTTGTCAAACCTCGCCTAACCGGAGTGTAAATAGCCTGTGTCCCTCACCCGGACCCTCCCACGTGAACCGTACATTCTGGGGAAATAGTAGTCTATAAATATTAAATTAAATATGTGCTATTCCAGACTATATATTGACTATATATTGTCTACAAATTGCTGTGCGAAATATCATCGAAATCCGTGAAGGGCGTAATTCAATAAAAAACTCTCATCTACAAATAAATCCAAACGTTCATATTCTTAATAGTAAATAGTAAAATACAAAATTGATCTAAACATCTTCTTCACGCCATTTTCAATACAAGGTTAGAAAGAGGTCAAGACGATTGATTCCAACAACACAATGACAATCAACTTTACACATTACCCGATACGAAATGAGTCACGATAGCCGAGTCGTTAGGTGATTGGAATTCAAAAGCCCCGAGTTTAATCCCTTGGTAACAGGTTCTTATGTGTTCTTGCGGGTGGTTATAGCGGGTCGATAGACTAATTAGACTTTTTACTAATTAGACTAATTAGAGCGGAGTAAATTGTCTAGACCTTCGTCTACCCATGTATGGGGAATGGTGTAAAGATTTTTCTCTTTCATTCACTTTCAAGTTATGACACTCTCTCAGTTTCAAGTTATAACTTTTATTATACACAATGTACCCGTATTTCAGATATTTAATGCCTTATAAAATATCTAAAAGTCACGATAGCCGAGTTGTTGGGTGGTCGGAATTTCGAGTCGAGAGACCCGAGTTCGATCCCCAGGTGGCAGTACCAATGAGTTTTTCAAAAATTAATGACGAATTTCATCGTTGGCTTGGACATAAAGACGGCGACGGGCTCACCACCTGTCACGTTGTCCCGAACATATCTTCGGTGGAAGGTGGGTCGAAGGGAATTAATTGTCTAGACTAGACCTCTGCCTAAACCTGTATTGGGAATTGCGTGAAGATATATATAAACATAAACACCATCCTATGAACGAGTTACTTACTGTTTAGAGTTAAGTAATTGGCGTTACAAGCTTGAGTTTGTTCCTGTTTATAATATTATGTCAGTATCTTATTACAAATATTAAGGTTCAACTTGAACTACAAAATTCAAACCGCAACTACTAGGTTCGAAACTCGTTCTTTTTTATTTATTTAGTTTTCTATGAACACACATTTTATATAAGAGTTAAAGCACAATTTATATCCGAATAAATCAAATATTATATGTACATTATATTAATGATATTACTTACGAAGCGAATTATTTTGTGTTAATATTAAACATATCGTATCTTATGGATCTGAGACGTGGGTCTTATCTGTAGACCGATGAGGAAGCTCAGAGTTTTTCAGCGGGCTATGGAAAGTACTTTAATATTCTACGGTTCTCTGCGAGATAGAATTTGTTACGAAGACATCCGCAGCAAAACCAGCGTAGCCGACACGGCCGTAAGGATCGGCGTCCTAAAGAGGCAATACGTCAATCACTTGCCCCACAGAACTGACATCCGTTGTTCTCGAATGGCAGCTTCGTACAGGCAAACACATTGTAGGACGATCAGATAAGATGGAACGACGACATGCACAATATTGCGGGGAGTCGGAGGACCGTTCCGTGTGGCATTCTTTGGGGAGGCCTATGCTCAGCTGTGGACCTTAGGACTGTTGTTATGATAAAAAAAAATGTTATGATGATGATGTAGATATTGAATAAGTTATATTAAAACAAAATAGAACTTGCTCCTTTTCTTTTAGATTAATTCATAACAAAAACGATTCTATTTTAATCTTGTCCCACGTCCCTTTATCAAACATCTGACATCTGTCATTCTAGTTTATACTTTAAGTCTCTCAAAGTAGCGGCGGTCGAGCGCACCTACTCGTACCTTTGCGTTAATTATTTCCTGTGTTATTAAAACATATTTATTTATATTTCATATTCTTAGTTTTAGGTTAATAATAAATATGCATATTTATACTACACTACCTACCACATTTCTAAAAGTTATTCTCTTTACGCCTTTGGTTGCCTGAAATAGATCGCTATACATAAGGCTCCCGAATTGTATCTGCTACCAAAGTCTCTAGTTTCTTTATGTTTATCTAGTTTTTGTTTGTGGTGTACAATAAATGGATTATCAGTCATTATGACCCACCAAGAGGGTACAACTCTTGGCGGAACTTCATTGTAAAATGAATCCAAATTCATTTTACTAATTCTAAAATATATTTCTCTTTCATCAACTGGTCACCATATAGAGCCTACCACCTGTGTAAAGATCTCAGGTCTCTTGACTCGGCTATCGTGACATTAAATCAAACTAGATTGATCGTTTTTAGCTATTACATATAAATGACTTGGTTACTCATTTATATGTAATAGCTAAAATAATAAACTCTGTAAATTTCTAAACTTAAGTTAGTTTAGTGAACTTTCTTAACTTAAGCAACATGCAGAAAAATAGACTGACTTCGGAAAATTAAAAAAACAATGAGAATTTAATAAGCGTAAGATAATTGCTCGATTATTTATGACTGTCTCGTAAGTCTGCAGCATCGATTACAGAAGTGGTGAATACAAACAAATTAGAAAGCTTCGTGTGCGACTCGCGCGTCGCCTAACTGTGTTACTTCTATAACACGAGTAAAATTGATAATACTCTATTTACACTAACAAAATTATGTTTATCGGCTCAATTTTAGTACAATATCGAAAAATGTTAAGAGAATTTTAGTGCTTACTTTGGGATTAGAGCAATGTATGTATTTTAGTCCCTATGTGTTTATTAAATATAATAAGAAAGTTATTTAACACTATATTACTGTAACGACTGATTTGTAAATTCCAATAAATCTGTACGTCAAATCCGCAACACGCATCAATTTCTGAATAAGTTTCCACGCAATTTCACTCGCGACGTGTCAATTCAAACGAGAAAATTTATTCAATAACCATAGAAATGCTACGTTCCATATCCTCTACTTATGATGTATTCTGAGTTTCTAGCATGGTTATTCTACATATGATACTGTAGGGATAACATGACATATATTTCTCATATTACAAAGTAAGCAGTGTTTTATAGTGTTTTATAAATTATAAAATGAATACCTTTTATTGGTTAAAAACTTTTTATAGGAAAACAGGTGACTCCCCCGCAGCCCCCCTGGTGTTGTACCTGAACGTCAGTTAACACCATCAGCTGAACCAACTGCTCGCTTGTCATCTTCTTCAAAAAAATATAAAGAATCACTGAATACCCAGAACAAATACCCAGAACGAATTTAAATTAAAAAGCTAAATGAAAATTTTAATTTAAATCATTTATTAAAATTTATATACAACAAATAATTTTCACGCCACTTCCGTACTGAGGTAGACAGTGGTCTAGACCTTAAAGTACTTTCGACCCACACTTCACTGAAGACATTTTTTAGAATAACGTGACAGGTGGTGAGCCTGTCGTCATATTAATATCAAAGCCAACGGTACAATTAACTTATCCTGTTACAAATTACTTCTACCTACAATTTACTTATACCTGTCGCATTATTCCAAATAGTCTTCGGTGACAGGTGGGTCGAAAAAGGACTTAATTATCTACAACTGTGTCTTCCAGTATTGAGAATAGCGTGAATATGGCGTGGCGCCACTATAAAAACCGGTGTGTGCGCCACTGATCCACGGAGGTCGTCTTACGACACCCAAAAGGAGAAAGGTGGTGCATAATTTTGCAAACACCACACAGAACATAATTCGCTAACACCATACAAAAATAATTTTAGCGAAATTTACTTATTAGAGCAAATTAATTCGGGGATCTTCAAAGCAAGCTCGGTTAGCTTTATCTTATTGAAAAGGACCCTCGGTAATTGTAGTTGGCTACGTTTCATTTTTTTACTTATTTCATTAAAGCCTTCTGGAATAAGAAAACCAACTTTGGGAAAAAGTTATTACTGTAAAAAAAATTTCTATGTGTCATCTAAGTATATTTTATTGTAGTCGTTTTAATAATATTCTACTGCATATTCAAGTGAGAAATAATATCATTTTGTGTTATGTATTTGAAACATAGATAGGGGCAACATTGTGATGTTATTCATACATTTCTCTGATCCCACAGTAAGTAGCGTAAGCACTTATGTAATGGAATCGGAAACAACAAGCGTACCACACCCTCTGTGGTAGTCTAACCTGGAACCTCAGGGCTGGCGTTCTTGAAGACCATATATCTGTTTATAGAATTATGTATATGTTCGGGATCCTGCCCTCTGCGCTAATTTTTTTTAATATTTAAGACACCATGGAATATATTATAAAATCTTAAAAGCAACATCATGAGATTTTAGTTTCATTCCCCACATGAAGATTTCGTAGCAAAAAGGTTACAGAAATTCATTATTGCTTGAACTTTAAATGATGGACTGGGTGGTCATTACACATCTTGTATCGAAAGCATTACATATTTCTATTTCGCACTAACAACTCTAATACTGTATTAAATGTTCTTATAAAATAAATGAGATAATTATAAAATCAACTGACACGGTTGGCGAGGTGGTAAGTGTCGCCTCGGGTCGTCGAACGCGAGTTCAAATCCTGCCCGGTTCTGTTAATTTGTAAAATCTCTCCTCTAATTATGCTCATATGGCTTAATTCATTTTATGTCTCTTTAGTGAAGTTTTTTCATTTCATCGACTATCAAATCATAACGGTGCTTGTGAAGTATTCACTACAAAAAATACGCACAAAATTGTAATTGAAGATTTTTTGTCCACTAAGTAATTATCTAATATTTTCGCTCTCAAAAAGTGATTTTAGCTGAACTTTTATATATTCAGTAATTAATAGAGAGGTCCTGACAGCATTCGTGAGTCTTCTCGAATATGAGAAATTTAATATTGTCAAAATGAATTTCCCGGAGCCCTCCGCTGTCCTCGCGCACTAATTTAATTTGATGCCTATTTGATCTAAAGGATATTCAATGTTTGATTTTAATTACTTATAACTTTTTTCTCTTTCTTTATTTTACAAGGCAATTGAGTAATTTGAAGTAGGATGTGGTGATTTACTAAAGAGTATATAAACACTACGTTGATACTCGTCGTTAAAAGTAGTCATGATAACCGAGTTGTTGAATGATCGGAATTCGAGTCAAGAGACCCGAGTTCGATCCTTAGGTTGTAGGCTCGTACCAATGGGTCTTATCAAAAATTATGAACGATTATATCTTTATATCGTTGATTATATCATTGGGCAAAAAAAATTCCAAAATTGAAATTTCAACTGTGCTGAGTTAGCGAGGGAATTCGACCGCAATTTTATTATTAAATGGCAACATTTTAATTTTTTTTGCTGACAAACTCCTTTAGCTTTTCTGTAAGACTGTTCTATTCTTTTCTCTGTTTAGAATGGATTATGAATTTTTTCAATAAATGTTAACATGAATAAAAATGTATAAACATCAATGACACGAGTATGAATATTCATATTAATTTCACAAATGTTTGCCCCTCGTGAAGTTTGAAACCGCAACCCTTAGCATCGAAGATAGTCAGAGGCACATCAACTAGGCTATCGGATCGCCAAAATTAATTATGTGAATAATTATTGTGATCCATTTTTATATTATTCAATACATTTTAAACAGATTTTATTAAAATGTTTTGCCCTCCAAATCCATGTAAACTTTAACTAACCAAATCTCTCACTCTCCGTGTCAGCAATTTGTTGAAAAAATGTTACAAAGTGTTCTCTTCACTTAATGTATGTATATGTTCCAGCACAGTGTATTGAAGCGCTTGGAGCCAGACTGAAACGAGTACAATATTCAGAGCTGTTAGCTCTGCACCCTCGGGCGGCTGCAAGTCGTATTTAAGATGCATTGCAACTCAGAGGTTGTCGTAAAAAATGATCGCAAACATGACGGCGCGGGAATATTTTACGAGAATAAAGAATTATGAATTATTATTATGAATTATGAGAACAATTAAATCTACACTGAATTTAATGTTAAGTGAGCTGTTTAGACATTCAAGACGAGTATGCAACTATATTTTTTATGAGTAGCTTTATTACTATATATAATATACAGAACACTTTCTAAAAAATATATTCCCGCCATTCCCAATAGTGGGTCAGACAGAGGTCTAGATGGTGAAGTTTTTTCGACACCTTTCACCGAAGACATTTTTGGGACAACGTGAGAGGTGGTAAGCCCATCGCCATCTTTATGCCCTTTGAATATTATATAAGTTTTGAAGAAACTCATTGGTATGAGCTTATCATCTGGGATTCTAAGTCGGGTCTCTCTACTCGAATACCGATTTCCCAGCCACTAGGCGAAAGTGTTCGAACGTTGAATAATGGTAGGGGGCAACTGACGTTTTGCGAATGTTATTGTTTGTTCGCTCTTCTCTATCAGTTCCAGTCTAGAGCCGAGGCCTTCGCCCTCAAGAACACAAAACCATCCGAAACAAAGGTCTTTCCCTCCGACGCTACTTACAACACTCACAAGTATTATAGGGATCATATCTCTGTCTTAGCGTTAACGTGATTTTTGAAAATAAACGAAAACAACATCTGTTTTGTTCTAACACTGAAAGCTTTTGCAGTTTTTATACGAGCTATGGCATTAAATTACATTTTAACCATAAAACTAGTGTTCAAAAGAAATATATAAAGTAAGTTAAACGTGGATACTTTAAGTGTGGCAGTAAAGCTACGGAGACTCTCCGCGGAACCTTTGTGCACTTTACTTCCCCAGCTGTTTACCTTCACGCATTTCTCAATGCAGGGATAGCCTAGTCCAAACAATTTAGTAGGTTCGATCCAAATTTCACAATTGCTGGCAGTTCATTTTAGATCGGAAAATCTAAATATCAGTCTAGTGTTCGATTCCTACGGGGACAGAAGACGCGTACTTAAGAGGATTTTTTTTAAATGTATATGCGATTTGTATCGTTTGTGAGCAATGACTCAGCTATGCTTATTCTTATGCCGTAGTCATGTGACCATCGTCACTTATATTGAAATGCTAAAGTACCTAAGTAGCTAAAGGCAACCAGTACCCAAACAAAATAGAAACTATAGACCGCAGAGCTCAGCCGAAGCATCTCACTCTCACCTCTGAGGTCCATACAAAATGACCATATTAGTAAACAGATTCTCAAGAATCTGTTTTGTAAGATAAAACTTCCAAAGTTAACCTTATTACAACTCTGAAAGTAAGAGAACGCTTACTTCACAGCTCGAGGCTAATACGCCGGCGCGACGTGCCCGACCTTACCGCCCGCGTTTTCTTTGAACTTAAACATGTCAGGGGTTGTTAAGAAAGGGTTTGTTACACTTTCAGGTAGTTTCATTTACGTGCGGGAGTAGTGTGACAACAGAGCTTGTCGCTAAATGCAATTATCAATCACTTGACTTAAACTTGAATTTGTACATTCATTCGTAAGCAATAAATATACGTAATGTATAAATAGAAATTTGAATGTTTAATACATTCAAAATTCTAAGCACTGTAAGTATCAAGCGGGACCTCTTGTTCCGGGCTGGTCGACTGCGCGACAGGTATGTTCCGATTTGAAGTGATGTTTATCTTCACGCATTTTCTAATACAGAGGTAGCCAGACACATGGACTCTTTAGTACTTTCAACTCACATTACATGGGAGATTTGTGGAAAAGGGAAAAGGAAAAAGAAATAAAGTAAACATATTAAACTTATTATACAGCCAGATTTAGGAAAATAACATTATCGGTGTCCAAAGTATACATATCAGACTCTGGCTACCTCCTGTAATGCGTAAGATAAAGAAAACAAATGTCTATAGTATTTGAACAGGACATTCTATACCTACGCTAGATATAGGCGATTCCTACAGTAAAGAAACTTTTTTAAAGCAAAACTAAAGAACCACCGCCGGCCAAGTCCATTTGCAAGCGGATTTAGTCAGAATTCTATTAATACAGTTCCTGAAAGTTCTATCGAGTATCGATCTACACAGATAGGACGTCTTTTAAAATTTAGATAATCAGCAACCCGAGCAAGATCTCTCTGACCCAATTGTTAGAAGCTGCCCGACGACATCCGATTAAGAAAGTGACCAAACTTCCTGTTTATACCTCGGGGTTGTTTGCAACTTATTTACGCGGAGATCTTTCTTAACTGTTCTTCAAAGGCGCATTTTAGCAGATTTGTCTGTGTTTTAAATTTTATATTGCAGGAGTTTCCAAGAAGCTTCTATTCCACAAACAAAAAATTTAAATACTAAGACGTCAAAAAAAAAAAAACATTTATATTAAAAGTTTTTTTTCTTTTAAATATTTATACCTTTTGACTGTACAGGTCGTCGCTTCAGCTTGTGGTTCAATATGCACTGCGTTTGTCTGGACGTGGTTGCCACCCGAGGATTTATCTTTCTCAACGCAGGTTAGTTCTAGGAGCTACGGCCTCCTTCAGGCTATCTCGGTGATCGTACAGAGGAGTGTTTTTGAAATCTGAAAAAAAAACATAAAAGTCGCAACTCTATTACAGTATAGTAAACTGCGTGTGTCAAAGTAATGAAACAGAAATTGACATTTAAAGCGTAATAGGTAGATGAAAGCAAGACAAATGACATCAAAAGTTTAATCAAAGCTCCATACGCGAATCTGAGACACAGCAAAGATCTTCAGTGACGGCATTTTTCGTCGGATCAAATGAAAATTTCTAGATTAATTTCGAATTGCCTCGGGCTATTCATTCAATGCTGTAATCGATTTTTTTGCTGTTTAACGGATTGGATATTTTGTACCGAAATGTTATTGGTTTTGGAATAAAAAAGGGTGATAAGAAAATCAATCCTTTTGACCGAATTAAGGGTGTTTTTTTTTAATAAATAGATTGGGACATATCACATAATTGCTCCCATCTCAATTTAAGATATAGCATTTGAGGTATGGGTATCGGAAACAACGAAGGCGCCTCAAACACTCTGACCCGAGAAAATTTTAAAAAAGTGTGTTTTTCTATATTGACCCGACCGGGGATCGAACGCGGGACCTCGAAATGGCGATACCTAGAACTTGACCTTTAACAATAAACATAAACGTTCATGACTCGAGTACAAACATTCATATCACACAAATTTTGTCATTACAAATCCTCCTTTATGGAGAGTCCTCCTCGCGGTGGACTTCAGCAGGTCAGTAAATTATGTAAATAAATAGAAATGTGGCAGAGTCGGATAGAATTGAAGTCCGCATTCTCTGCCTATCTCGCTTTATAGTCACGATAGCCGAGTGTTTGAGTGATCGGAATTCGCGTCAAGAGGCCAGAGTTCGAACCTCAGGTTGTGGGCTTAAATGGATTTAACTTTTAAAAAAATTTATGTACGCTTTATATCGGTTTGAACATAGAGACTGCGACGGCCTTTCCACCTGGTAGGTGTGACAGGTGGTAAGCCAAAACAATGTCCTCGGTGGAAAATGAGTCGAAAAGACTTAATTGTTTAGACTTTGATCTACCCCGGTATTGGGAAAGAAAGTAAAATATTTTTCGCATGACTTTATTTCTCGCCGAGTGCCGCTCCTCTTTGAAGTGGTGAATCCACGTGAAGCCGCACCGGAGCGCGCGGCGAACGACTCGATCGCTTCGGAAATGATGCAGATCACTTTTATACTCACTTGTAATGTATTGTTAGGAAATTGCTATTCAAATTGAATTTCGCATTTATTTTTAGAAAAATGGTGAACGTGCTACAACTAAAAATAAACTAACTAATCTGTAGGACTCGGGTACACATACATCAAATACGTGCATAGATAATACATACATAGACAGGAACAATGTCGCATTCATTGCAGGCCCAAAAAAAAAATAGAAAAAGTGTTTTCTATATTGACCGGACCGGGGAACGCAATCTGGATCACAAAGCTGGCGACAAAATGAAAACCGGTGTGTACGCCACTTGTCCTCGTTATCTAATGGGATTTTCATAGAAAACTACAACTATTATTTACGAACCTAACATTTTAATGTTCTGATATTTTACAGAAAAGTAGTGCGATCGAGTCAGTCGCTATTGATTACCGACGCCTGTGTGTAAATCCTCTTTTAAGGCGTCTCCATTAGATACCAAAGAGACCAGAGTTCGATCCCTATCAGTTGGCAGGCTCGTACCAATGGGTTTTTCAAAAACTTATGTACGAATTATATCGTTGGCTTGGACATAAAGACGGCGACGAGCTCATCACCTGTCACGTTGTCCCGAAAATATCTTTGGTGGAAGGTGGATCGAGGGGATAGATAATTGTCTAGGCTAGACCTCTGTCTACCCCTGTATAGGGAATTGCGTGAAGATATTTATTATTGCCGCGGAGCCGAGCGAGGTTTATCCGCAACAACTGTAAATAACTTATTGGTGGCTTCGACGCTAGTTGGAGAAATAATAATCAGTGGACTGTATAAATATTGTATTCGACTGAAGCGTACAAATGTTCACCAGTCGGACACACGGGATGATAAGCAAAGATATGTAAAGCAGCAAGTGTTTGTTCGTCGGAGCTCGTGACAGCTGACTGGTCGCGAGGTGGCCGCACGAAACTGGCCGCGCAACAACGCTCCTGCTCCTCTTGCCCCGTACTCAGCTGTGCAGTTGAGTTGCATGACTCAACACTTATCATTAAATTTTTTTCATTACAACTTGTAAAATTAATAGAAATCACAAATAAACCAACTACCAGTTGTGTGGTAACGGTGTAAGAATACGCAGTTTCGGGAAAATGCGTAAAGTCAAAAAAAATAAATCTGTTAAGGGAATTCCCGGACAGAATAATATACAAAATAGTGATTTTGTATATTATCCCGTCCGGGAAATTTCGTGGTTGGGGTGTTCGTGATATCTTTGTTTTTTTTTATTCCATACCCAAACAAAAGGTACAATAATACTTACAAACATATATTTCGACATTGATAAACTGTACGATCGATGTGCGCAAAATCCTTGAAGAGGGGATGGTCAAGAGTACTTGAATATATGCGTGAACTCGTACACTTGAACATTTTGGCTACCACGTCAGAGATTATGCTTGAAGATATAATAATAATAACCCCATAACTAAACTACCACAAACTAACATGTTTAACCTGGAAATAAAATACAAGGCAACAAAGAGTAGGCTAATATAAGATCCTTGACAAGTCGCGGTTAGCCACAACATGTTTTCCATCTAGGCCGCTTGTTTGGACACTTATTTAAAACAGATCAGAGGCTATTCTATTTTATTCATTTTAAACGTTGCTGCCCATTGCCAGTAGTTATTTGCTTTTGTCAGCTATTATTATTTTTTATGTGTGTTTGTTCCGGCTAATCTCTGAAAAGGCTGGACCGATATCAACCGGTCCCTCTTTGCCTAAGGAGTAACTTAAGCAATATTTAGTTTAGAAAATAATTAGGATTTCGTATTAAGTGTTAAACTGCGGGCATTACTCGGGGGACTTAATGCAATTAAATGTATAGATGAGTTTAATTCTGAGAAGAATTCTCATCAACGCCGTAACCACACGGCAAAAAATATATATATAGAGACATAGAGATAAAATTATCTATAGAGCAACGATTAAACTTATTACACATATAGCTGTTAGCGCAATTGAATATCTTAATAACCGAATGTAGTCTGAGCGCCGCAAATCAATTATTCTATAACTATGGAATTTGTATCTGCGTAACTGCGCTCCAATATGCTGTGTAGTGAGAGCTTCGTGTTACAAAGGCAGACTGTCGGTTAGTTTATTCAACGAATGCAAATTCCTTCGACAGCTTTGTCGCCGGTTTCGACCTCCGTATATCCAATTTAAACGCTATGATCTATCTTCTACTTGGGCCTACCCCCCCCCCCTTCCCTGTCTAGGTGGCATCTACATTACGTGCCCATTCCTGCGTCACTTTTGAAAAGTCTTGATAGCAGTGGACAAAAGAAAAATGGGATGAAGCGCATTAGTAAGCTTCTTTTGTAGAAGTTTTCAGAAGGCTAAAGCAACGTCCAACCATCAGTCGGACTGTTTTTTTTTTCTGAACTGGTTGTCGAAATCGGGTTGCAGAACATCAGCTGACATCATTTCCGCCGATGAACTATTTGGAATTAAACTTAAATGTAAAACTAAATACGTCAGAAACATAGACAGAAACATAAAGTCAGAAGATATAACCACCCAGGTGTGTAACATTGTACATGAACATCTCGGTGTGACTGGTTTCACTGCTGCCTGCATCAAGTCATCTCATCGAATGGGACGTACCACCGGTAAGAAACCCAGGCCAATAGTAGTGAAGTTTTCAGATGTTGCAATCCGAGACAAGATTTGGTTCTCGAAGACTGCTCTCAAAGGTAGTGGTATATCTCAGTCAGAGTTTCTAACAAAGAGTCGTCATAGCGTGTTCATGGATGCAAGGCAGCGATTCGGTATCAGTAAGTGTTGGACAAGAGACGGCTTTATTCATATTATTGCCCCAGACGGTTCACGTCACAGAGCTGAGTGCCGGGCTGACTTGGACTGCATACCTCAATCTACTGCTAAGCCTTTGTCGATAGGCACTACCAGCGTTGCCTCCAGATCCAAAAGAAACATCAAGAATAAGTAACCGATGCATTTATTTCTCATACAAAATTGTAAAGTATTCTAACCCAATCAACAACATTTAATAATAAAACACTTTTAATTTTTTTCTCAATGTATTGAAATAATTTTACTTATACTTTGAACTTTGTTTTATGCATGTTAAAATTGTTTTCCACTTTCATATTTCATAACTCAACCCTCAATATTTACAATTTTTTCGTCTTTCAATATATTGACAGTTTGTTAATTGCAAAGAGTATATAATCACATTTCTTGTTATATTTATTTACCATTGTTTATTTGACTTAAAATATTAGATTAATATATATATATATATATATATATATATACATATATATATATATATATATATATATATATATATATATATATATATATATATATATATATATATATATATATATATATATATATATATATATATATATATATATATATATATATATATATATATATATATATATATATATATATATATATATATATATATATATATATATATATATATATATATATAAATATATACATACATATATATATATATATATATATATATATATATATATATATATATATATATATATATATACACATATATATATACACACACAAACAATTTTAACATGCAATCCTAAATAAAACAAAGTTCAAAGTATAAGTAAAATTATTTCAATACATTGAGAAAAAAATTAAAAGTGTTTTATTATTAAATGTTGTTGATTGGGTTAGAATACTTTACAATTTTGTATGAAAAATAAATGCATCGGTTACTTATTCTTGATGTTTCTTTTGGATCTGGAGGCAACGCTGGTAGTGCCTATCGACAAAGGCTTAGCAGTAGATTGAGGTATGCAGTCCAAGTCAGCCCGGCACTCAGCTCTGTGACGTGAACCGTCTGGGGCAATAATATGAATAAAGCCGTCTCTTGTCCAACACTTACTGATACCGAATCGCTGCCTTGCATCCATGAACACGCTATGACGACTCTTTGTTAGAAACTCTGACTGAGTTATACCACTACCTTTGAGAGCAGTCTTCGAGAACCAAATCTTGTCTCGGATTGCAACATCTGAAAACTTCACTACTATTGGCCTGGGTTTCTTACCGGTGGTACGTCCCATTCGATGAGATGACTTGATGCAGGCAGCAGTGAAACCAGTCACACCGAGATGTTCATGTACAATGTTACACACCTGGGTGGTTATATCTTCTGACTTTATGTTTCTGTCTATGTTTCTGACGTATTTAGTTTTACATTTAAGTTTAATTCCAAATAGTTCATCGGCGGAAATGATGTCAGCTGATGTTCTGCAACCCGATTTCGACAACCAGTTCAGAAAAAAAAAACAGTCCGACTGATGGTTGGACGTTGCTTTAGCCTTCTGAAAACTTCTACAAAAGAAGCTTACTAATGCGTTTCATCCCATTTTTCTTTTGTCCACTGCTATCAAGACTTTTCAAAAGTGACGCAGGAATGGGCACGTAATGTAGATGCCACCTAGACAGGGAAGGGGGGGGGGGGGGGGTAGGCCAAAGTAGAAGATAGATCATAGCGTTTAAATTGGATATACGGAGGTCGAAACCGGCGACAAAGCTGTCGAAGGAATTTGCATTCGTTGAGTAAACTAACCGACAGTCTGCCTTTGCAACACGAAGCTCTCACTACACAGCATATTGGAGCGCAGTTACGCAGATACAAATTCCATAGTTATAGAATAATTGATTTGCGGCGCTCAGACTACTTTCGGTTATTGTGATATTCAATTGCGCTAACAGCTATATGTGTAATAAGTTTAATCGTTGCTCTATAGATAATTTTATCTCTATGTCTCTATATATATATATATATATATATATTGCCGTGTGGTTACGGCGTTGATGAGAATTCTTCTCAGAGTTAAACTCATCTATACATTTAATTGCATTAAGTCCCCCGAGTAATGCCCGCAGTTTAACACTTAATACGAAATCCTAATTATTTTCTAAACTAAATATTGCTTAAGTTACTCCTTAGGCAAAGAGGGACCGGTTGATATCGGTCCAGCCTTTTCAGAGATTAGCCGGAACAAACACACATAAAAAATAATAATAGCTGACAAAAGCAAATAACGACTGGCAATGGGCAGCAACGTTTAAAATGAATAGAATAGAATAGAATAGCCTCTGATCTGCTTTAAACAAGGCTTGTAAACAAGCGGCCTAGATGCAAAACATATTGTGGCTAACCGCGACTTGCCAAGAATTTTCCATCAGCCTTCTCTTTGTTGACTTGTATTTTATTTCCAAGTTACACATATTAGTTATTGTAGCTTAGTTATGCGGTTATTATTATTATATCTTCACGCATAATCTCTGACGGGGTAGCCAAAATGTTCAAGTGTACGAGTTCACGCATATATTCGAGTACTCTTGACCATCCCCTCTTCAAGGATTTTGCGCACATCGATCGTACAGTTTATCAATGTCGAAATATATGTTTGTAAGTATTATTGTACCTTTTGTTTGGGTATGGAATAAAAAAAAACAAAGATATCACGAACACCCCAACCACGAAATTTCCCGGACGGGATAATATACAAAATCACTATTTTGTATATTATTCTGTCCGGGAATTCCCTTAACAGATTTATTTTTTTTGACTTTGCGCATTTTCCCGAAACTGGGGTTGTCAGTGATATTATTTAGTTCATTACATGCGTATTCTTACACCGTTACCACACAACTGGTAGTTGGTTTATTTGTGATTTCTATTAATTTTACAAGTTGTAATGAAAAAAATTTAATGATAAGTGTTGAGTCATGCAACTCAACTGCACAGCTGAGTACGGGGCAAGAGGAGCAGGGGCGTTGTTGCGCGGCCAGTTTCGTGCGGCCACCTCGCGACCAGTCAGCTGTCACGAGCTCCGACGAACAAAAACTTGCTGCTTTACATATCTTTGCTTATCGTCCCGTGTGTCCGACTGGTGAACATTTGTACGCTTCAGTCGAATACAATATTTATACAGTCCACTGATTATTATTTCTCCAACTAGCGTCGAAGCCACCAATAAGTTATTTACAGTTGTTGCGGATAAACCTCGCTCGGCTCCGCGGCAATAATAAATATCTTCACGCAATTCCCTATACAGGGGTAGACAGAGGTCTAGTCTAGACAATTATCTATCCCCTCGATCCACCTTCCACCAAAAATATTTTCGGGACAACGTGACAGGTGATGAGCTCGTCGCCGTCTTTATGTCCAAGCCAACGATATAATTCGTACATAAGTTTTTGAAAAACCCATTGGTACGAGCCTGCCAACTGATAGGGATCGAACTCTGGTCTCTTTGGTATCTAATGGAGACGCCTTAAAAGAGGCTTTACACACAGGCGTCGGTAATCAATAGCGACTGTCTCGATCGCACTACTTTTCTGTAAAATATCAGAACATTAAAATGTTAGGTTCGTAAATAATAGTTGTAGTTTTCTAGGAGAATCCCATTAGATAACGAGGACAAGTGGCGTACACACCGGTTTTCATTTTGTCGCCAGCTTTGTGATCCAGATTGCGTTCCCCGGTCCGGTCAATATAGAAAACACTTTTTCTTACTTACTTAGCAGAAAATTATTTTGTGATCGGAGTGGAAAAGAATGTAAACTACTTAGATATTCAAATCTATCCTTCAAGTAATGTGGAGCATTGGGATTGAACAGAATGCAGTAAAGAAGATGAAGAATATGAGTATTCCTGCGAAGGCGAATTGGAAGCCACTTGAGCTTAAGGCGGAATTCGGAGATGTGGTCATATTTTCGCAACCCAAATATAAACCTTATGCAATAATTCTGAAGCCGCTCAAGTTTGTTAAGTTGCTCTTCGGTTAGGTCAAGATAACAAGCGTCAAGGATCGGTAGGAGGAGAGACTGAGCCAGCACAATCTTAGTAGGAATGGGGAGTATGTTGCGCAATCTTCGGAGAGAACCTATTGCGACAAACATCTTTCTGCTTAGCTCACTCATATATATATATATATATATATATATATATATATATATATATATATATATATATATATATATATGTATATATATATATATATATATATATATATATATATATATGTATATGTATATATATATATATTATATTATATATATATATATGTATATGTATATATATATATGTATATGTATATATATATATACTATATGCTATGAATTACTATATGCTCACGGGCTATCGACATATGGAAGATAAAGAAACACATCCCAATAACTCCCCACGGTAAACCTCTTGTTATTACTTGGCTGGTTTCATAATTGATGCAAGAGATAAATTGAGACCTCTCTCTAGTTATGTGACCTACATTCATATTCATTCCTAAATTGAATAGGCGTAGTTTTCCTAATAGGGTGGGATATTGTCCTAGAGTGTTATAGGATTCGAATTATTAATTTATCGAGAGTTTTTGTGTTTATTTAGCCTTTCTAGTAGAAATGGATAAGACTGTGTTGTAATATTGTACTTTCCCAGACTAGTATAACAAAAAGTTAAGCAGGCAATGAGTCTTCCAATTGTCAAAAATTAATTAAACATAAGTGTTTATTAAATAAAGACTTTATTAAATAATAAACATCGCATAAAAACAAAACAACCGGCTATAAAATAATGTTAATGCAAGTGTTGAAAGATATTACAAGCCCCAATAAAAATTGCAATTATCTTGTCGCCGCTCCCCACCCGGCGGCGACGTGCAGCGCTTGTTTTAATTACTTAATGTCTGCGGTGAAAATTATAATTCTACGTGTAATTGTTTGATAAAATAAAAATACGGCAATAGGGTTATCACCTGTCACGTTGTACCATATAAGCTTCTTATAAACTTCCGTTTACACATTCATATCATTTTAATGTTGTATATTTTCTGTGTTGGTGTGGAATAAAGAGTATTATATCTATCTATCTTGGCAAGCGGATTGGCGATCGCAGAACCAGACACTTCACACCTTAGACACTGCTGTTCGTCACCGGTCAAGTTGCAGGCGACTTAGCGAAAGCCTTGAAAATACTACTCGACAACTACTGAACGATATAACGATGTAAATCGTACATTTTTATCGTACATTTACTCAGTTAAACAAAAATACAATTTTTTTTTATTGAGATCCTCCTAAGGATCGAACTCGAATCTCTTGAATCGAATTTTGATCAACCAAACACTCGGCTTTCGTGACTCGACTTCACTTCATATATCGTATGAGTTACCACATATATAGCAATGATTTTTTTACAAAACTTATGTAAGATTTATATCGTTGGCTTAGTGCTAAAGATGGCAAAAGACTCACAACCGGTCATATTGTCTCAAAATAAGCTCCGATGAAATGTGGATCAAAAGGACTAAATTGTCTTGACCTCTGGCTATCCCTGTATTGTGAAATGTGTGAAAATAAAAAAAAATGCAATACGATGAAAAATTTACATTGAATTAGCAGACGATGACGTAGGCAGAATCTAGTAAGATAATAAAGGGTTAACAGGCAATATTAAAAGGGTCGGAAAGACGTGTGAGCTGATCCCGAGTAAATCGCTTAGAGAAAATATTTACGACGCGGCGACCATAATGTCCGCGGAGGCTTTGTTCTTCGCAATGTACGAGACACATTCGGCCGCGGATTTATTACATGGCTGAGCCTTATTATCCACATGCAGTGTTGGTAAAATGTTATTTTTATAAGCTCGTCAAAAAAAAACTTCCAAACACACAAAGGCCTCCAGCGATTAAAATCTCGAAAAATACCAGACCAAAATAAGCAAACCAATAATCGACAACCTTAAAGGCTCTATAGTGTCATGTTTCTGATGCAATACTCAAATTCGAACGCTAAGCAAACCGTTTATGGCAAAGCAAAAAACCTAAGTTAGAGGCCAATGTTAACTTTTACTGCCCGTTAATTATGAACTTCCAGGTTCGAATGAATCATTATCTTCTACATTATCATACTTCCTACATTTTCTTGGTCTGGGTGTTTGTGTTTTCTTAGTTGTTTCTTATGTATAATACAAATGCATAAGCTGCTTACTTTTGGATCAGAGCAATGTATGTGATGTTGTTCATATCTATGTATGCGTTTATTTATTTAATTATTATTTCTGTAGTCGTCAACTTTTACTTATCCTCACTAGAGTTACTAGAGCGCACAGAACTACAGAATCCCCGTGAAAGTACAAAGCCTGTAAACTGCCCATACCAGCTTTAAGGCGTTATTATAATATAATCCAGTTAATATAATCTAAGGGTATAAAGACCGCGACGGGCTCACCACCTGTCAATTTGTCCCGAAAATATGTTCGGTGGAAGGTGGGTCGAAGGGACTTTATTGTCTAGACTAGACCTCTGTCTACCCCTGCATTGGGAATCACATGGAAAAAAATATTTTTATTTATTTATAAAATAGTTCTAGAGGCACGGATAGCCCAGTTGGCATTATCCGGCCTTCGATGCTAAGGGTTGCGGGTTCTTATCCCGCTAGGGGCAAACATTTGTGTGATAAATGTATTTGTAATCGAGTCACAATATTAATATGTATTTATAAATATATAATGATTTATATATGTTAATGTACCTTGTCTTTGAAATTAAGATGGCGATAAGCTCACCACCTGTAACAGTATTCCAAACAATCTTCGGTGAAAAGTTAGTCGAAAGGATGTATTATCTAGACCTCTGCCAACCCCAAAAAGATATAAAAATGGTTACTTATCACGGTGGTTAATAAAAACCCTTTTTTATATGTTTCTACAATTTCTTGAAGTACTTTAATATCCATACAAAGACTTATATACGTAAAGTTTTAATTAGAATTAACGTATACATTTTATTAGACAGGGACGATATCATAGCCGTTATTCTGATTCCAAAGTAAGTAGCTAAAGCTTGAAATTATGTGTTGTGGAATCGGAAACAACGAAGATAACACGAACAATCAAACCAGAGACCATATAAAAAAGTTTCTACACTGACCCGTCCGGGAATCGAATAAGACACCTCAGACCTGGCGACATCATAAAAACTATTGTGTACGCCAGTCGTCAAAATGTTAATTAATTATATTTCCATTACTAATTCAAACCAAGCAACGTTCATTCAATTCATTCGCACGCATTCAAAAATGTATACGCTCTTTGAATCTTATATCTTTAGGGATATGAATTTCAATTATAACGAGATACTGGAAGCTTTGTATTCTCTCTAGAACTGAATAGATCACTTCCTTATGCATTAGGGTTGCGCTTTGAAGCAAATGGAGCCTGGGGCTTTACGATAATTAAAGTTATCGTTCTATATACATAACACACATACATAACGGTCTGTAATAGGCCATTGTTGGACATAGGCCTCTCCCGTGGGATAGTTTGCCATAATCGCCAAGCTCGGCAAACAGATTGGTTATCACAGTTCTAGACTTCTTGCACTTTAGACGTCCGTCACCGGTCTTATTGCGGTATGGTTTCTTTCGAGATGATTTTATCCCGCTCAATGACGGTAGTCATTGACATTATCAAGGCTTTTCTCTAACGAAATACACGAGCAGAAATGGGTGGTATATACTATAGCCGATACAACTAATATAACAAAAATTTCTTCACGCAATTCACAATACAGGGTAGATAGAGGTCTAGTCTAGATAATTAATAGTAGTAATTAGTTTCTTCGACTCACCTTATTACAGATATATACTCATATTTCAGATATATAGATTCGGGGCAACGTGGAATAACCACCACTCGGCTATCGTGAATTTTTACAACTAATATATTGTTCAAGTATCGCTTGCTGCATTTGCATGTTGAAGGGTTTAACGGAGTCTCTTACCCCTACCTTAGACCTTGCTGCCCGTCGCCGGGCGGATTAATTTCTATGTGGTACACTTCACGATGGCTATGCCGCTATCTGTCGGTAGCTATCAGTTATTACCTAAAAGAAGTTTTTAAATGCTGCGTGGCCAGACTTTATCATTTTATTCACACAGATAAAAAAAAAACAAATAAATTCATATACAAATAAGGGACAACATCATATACAATGTTCCGATCCCAATGTAAGAAGCTTAAGCACTTGTGGTAAGGTAATTGGAACCAACTAAGGCACCACAAGAAAATTTAGAAAAAGTGGTTATTCTACATTGACCCGTCCGGGAATCGAAACCGGGACCTCGAGATGACCGAGACTCCTTGAAAACCGGTGTAAACGCCACTCGTTCACGGAGGTTGTCAAGATAATATAAATGATGTCATTTCATGTCCAAGGGTTGCAATATCTAACCCAATTAAAAAAAGAAGCAACAAATATACCTAAAACATAAAACGTTTTGTTTTATTTCCATTTTATTCATAATGTGAGCTATTTAAAACGGATCTGTTTATCTATAAATTATTTACGGCGCTCGTGTTTTATTTATGGCGGCGGGGGGCGTTCCTTTTGAATTTCGAATCTATTTTTTATCGAATAACTGTATGTATGGCCAGTTTTAGTTGGCAGAAAAAATTAAAGCAATTGCAGCGCTCAATTAGAATAACGGCAATCAATTGGAAACAAACCTTAACACTCAAGACACCTCGCGGTCTGTGTATGATCTTATGAATCTATGTACATACGCACATACATGACATGTAAGGATCATTAGCGCGCGGACTTGCTTGTTCATGTTCACTGGGATGGACCGGGTTCATTATTGACTCCCGATGTTCTTGTGTGCTTGTACCTCAACTCGCCGGGAATTTGTAGTGTTAGTGTGTGTTAATTTCATTGTGTAGATCTATGCTTCCCCAGTAGAACCCTCGAGTTTCGAATAGAGACAAGTTTTAGCCTCGTGCAGTACTCGAACCTGCAACCCACGGCTCCGATGACAAGATCCCTGCCAACTAGGCCATAGGGTCGTCTATTTGCTATTGTGCCGACAAATAACATAAAACAATAAAATATCTGTAAAGCTTATAAATTCGTGCTCCCATTTTTATAACATTTTAGACGGATTATGGATAGATTTAGGACAGGATTATAGAAATTAATTGAAAGGATTAGTTTACATTTTCAACAGTGGTAGAGCCACGCATCAGCTTTTGTTGTTGCATGCATTGGCCGACTCGAACGGGGAAGTACCACGACCTCACAGAATACCGGCGTGACGTAGAAGTCTAACAAACTTCTACGTTTCGTCTAATGAGTGCAGTAACCGGTGGCCCACACACCCGTTCCTCGAAAATTTGGGGGCACACTACGCAACGCAGGGACTACTCGAGGGCAACGTATCTGCTATGCCTCTGGTATTGCGGGTGTTCATGGGCGGCGGTTATCACTTACCATCACGTGAGCCACCTGCTCGTTTGCTTCCTTTTCAATAAAAAAAAACATTATTTTAATTTGTGCTTAACTCCTTTTTCTATTATATGTTGAAAGTTATTAGACTTTAGCAATGCATTTAATACCTGAAACGTCCACGCATTTTATTGAGCTCCATCACGGGAAAGATTATAATAAATACTTAGGAAGTTAGATAGGGACAACATCATATACAATGTTCCGATCCCAATGTAAGAAGCTTAAGCACTTGTGGTAAGGTAATTGGAACCAACTAAGGCACCACAAGAAAATTTAGAAAAAGTGGTTATTCTACATTGACCCGTCCGGGAATCGAAACCGGGACCTCGAGATGACCGAGACTCCTTGAAAACCGGTGTAAACGCCACTCGTTCACGGAGGTTGTCAAGATAATATAAATGATGTCATTTCATGTCCAAGGGTTGCAATATCTAACCCAATTAAAAAAGAAGCAACAAATATACCTAAAACATAAAACGTTTTGTTTTATTTCCATTTATTCATAATGTGAGCTATTTAAAACGGATCTGTTTATCTATAAATTATTTACGGCGCTCGTGTTTTATTTATGGCGGCGGGGGGCGTTCCTTTTGAATTTCGAATCTATTTTTTTTTTCGAATAACTGTATGTATGGCCAGTTTTAGTTGGCAGAAAAATTAAAGCAATTGCAGCGCTCAATTAGAATAACGGCAATCAATTGGAAACAAACCTTAACACTCAAGACACCTCGCGGTCTGTGTATGATCTTATGAATCTATGTACATACGCACATACATGACATGTAAGGATCATTAGCGCGCGGACTTGCTTGTTCATGTTCACTGGGATGGACCGGGTTCATTATTGACTCCCGATGTTCTTGTGTGCTTGTACCTCAACTCGCCGGGAATTTGTAGTGTTAGTGTGTTGTAATTTCATTGTGTAGATCTATGCTTCCCCAGTAGAACCCTCGAGTTTCGAATAGAGACAAGTTTTAGCCTCGTGCATTACTCGAACCTGCAACCCACGGCTCCGATGACAAGATCCCTGCCAACTAGGCCATAGGGTCGTCTATTTGCTATTGTGCCGACAAATAACATAAAACAATAAAATATCTGTAAAGCTTATAAATTCGTGCTCCCATTTTTATAACATTTTAGACGGATTATGGATAGATTTAGGACAGGATTATAGAAATTAATTGAAAGGATTAGTTTACATTTTCAACAGTGGTAGAGCCACGCATCAGCTTTTGTTGTTGCATGCATTGGCCGACTCGAACGGGGAAGTACCACGACCTCACAGAATACCGGCGTGACGTAGAAGTCTAACAAACTTCTACGTTTCGTCTGGTGAGTGCAGTAACCGGTGGCCCACACACCCCATTCCTCGAAAATTTGGGGGGGGGGGGCACACTACGCAACGCAGGGAATACTCGAGGGCAACGTATCTGCTATGCCTCTGGTATTGCGGGTGTCCATGGGCGGCGGTTATCACTTACCATCACGTGAGCCACCTGCTCGTTTGCCTCCCTTTTCAATAAAAAAAAAACATTATTTTAATTTGTGCTTAACTCCTTTTTTCTATTATATGTTGAAAGTTATTAGACTTTAGCAATGCATTTAATACCTGAAACGTCCACGCATTTTATTGAGCTTCTTCACGGGCAAGATTATAATAAATACTTAGGAAGTTAGATAGGGACAACATCACATGCAATGCTCTGATCCCAAAGTAAGTAAGTAAGTAGCTGAAGCACGCATCTGGAATTAGACGAAGGTAAGAAATGACGATAACACCCACCCAGACACCGCGAAAATACAGAAAAAGTCCTATGTGCAGCAGCGACTCTCTCAATAGTAGATACAAATCTCGAATTTGAATCTGATACAAACTATTCAAATAAGAAATCTAGTTATAAAGTACGTGCCCGCTAATAAATCGAACGGCGAGCAAGTCGGCGCTCTGGCAAATGTTCATGCATAATTCAAACGCCCCTGTTAGGTTAGTTACCTCCCTTGCATCCATTACCTTAAGTGGTCTGCTGCACCTGATGAGGGATCCTATCTTTGATAGATTTCAGGCTCACGATCGGTCGAGTACCTCTTTCGTCTATATAAAACTGCTGTGCATCTTTCTCTTCACGCCATTCGCAATACTAGGTTAGACGGAGGTCTAGACAATTAAGTCCTTACGACACATATTATACCGGAGCTTATTTATAGACAACTTGACAGTTGGTGAGCCTGTCGCCGTCCTTATTCCTATGCCATCGATATAAAACGTAATTAAGTTTTTGAAAAAATTCATGGATACGAGCCTACCTCCTGGGGATCGATCTCGGGTCTCTTGACTCAAATTCCGATCACCCGGCCCCTCAACTACCGTGACTACTTAATTTTAATAAATACTCATAAATCATTCGTTACGTATCCGGTGTTATTTTGTGATGTACTGCGAAGTCCGGTTCGGAAGAGTTCGGTCCCTTGGTGGTAGGCTCGTACCAAATAGTTTCTTCAACACGATTACGATTTATATCTTGAACTTTTGAGGCTTGAACGTAAAAACGGCGACAGCCTCACCACCTACCTCGTTGTCCCAAACAAATGTCTTCGGTGGAAGGTGGATCGAAAGGACTTAATTGTCTGAGCCTGTGTTTGGAATGACGTGAAGATATATTTTATTAATAAGTTTTTTAAAAAACTCATGGATGTATACCAGCCTATCTCGGGATATCGAACTCCGGTCTCTGGACTCGATTTCTGATCGTCCAACAACTCGGAAATGATGATTTTTTATCATGAAGTACTATTTATTATTATTTATTCAGCAACTGTAGCTCTCGTATATCAAAGATACAAACATCTCCGGGGCAGATGTTAATATTTCAACAAAGAGCTGCACACGTTTTCATAAGCAAAAAAGGATTGTACTGTACGCGATACGGTAATTTCATTGTATAATTTAGAAATCTTTGAACTTCGAGCATGAAATTATTTAATATTCACGACACCCCCTGATGTTGCGTATAAATAATTTGTTCGATTTATTCCCCACCGTCTCGAAATAATTGATACGTATCATTGATTCCCCATTAACATGAATTCTTATGACGAAATATGAAGTGAAATACGAACGCCACGAAAATGTGAAGTTTATTTAGACAAGTAAAATAAAACGATTTTCGGAGAATTTTATATAGCATTAGCATAAATACGAGAAATATTTATATAGACAATAAAGTCCTTTCGACCCACCTTTCACCGAAGACACTTTTTGAAGAATATAACAGCACATCTTAACTGAACACGAGTCTTTGGAAGGAGACTATGTATTAGTTCCGTTCCATTCAACGTAGAGACGATCGGTCCATGGGGTCGCTCAGCGGTTAAATCTAGCTATTCAACGTGGTAACGCAGCCAGCGTTCTTGGTACCATGCCACGAGGAGTAGGGCTCTACGATTATTGTAGTTTTTAGATAAAAAGCATTGTAAATGTTATCATATTTTTTATATCTGTAAATAAATTATTGGAAAAACTATAATAATAATAATAAATAAATATCTTCACGCAATTCCCAATGGTAGGTGATAGGTGGTAGGGTGGTACAGGGGTAGACAGAGGTCAAGTCTAGAGAATTAAGTCCCTTTGACCCACCTTCCTCCGAAGATATTTTCAGGACAACGTGACAGGTGGTGAGCCCGTCGCCGCCTTTATGTCCAAGCCAACGATGAAATTCGTACATAAGTTTTGAAAACTCATTGGTACTGCCACCTGGGGATCGAACTCAGGTCTCTCGACTCGAAATTCCGACCACCCAACAACTCGGCTATCGTGACTTTCTGGAAAAAACTAAATGTAACATATTTTTTTTTTAAAGAAAAGGGAGGCAAACGAGCAGGTGGCTCACGTGATGGTAAGTGATTACCGCCGCCCATGAATACCCGCAATACCAGAGGCATAGCA
The DNA here is from genome assembly GCA_029286605.1 of Sericinus montela. NCBI lineage: Eukaryota > Metazoa > Arthropoda > Insecta > Lepidoptera > Papilionidae > Sericinus > Sericinus montela. Next base: position 119,833 of record JAGSMR010000157.1, read on the forward strand.
GATACGTTGCCGGCTTTTGAGTGTACCTTGGTCAAAAGCCGGCAACGCATCTTTCTTTTTCTAAGTCCCCAATGGGGTCTCACCCGGCTTATGGTCCGCGCTTAGGGTGGGGCTTAGCCATGAACACCATCTGCCATGGCACCAAGTGCCAACTTATCATCAGTACTACGGTGCTACCCCAAGGACCTGCTCATATTTATGAGCAGCGCTTCGATACTACTGAAGGAGGATCAACCTCGACCAGATCCTGTAGTGCTCTACTAAGCACGCCAAACTTTTAGAGGCCTATTTGGCAAATATTCCTAATAAGAATGTTTAAATTTGTGTAACAAGTTTAACCAAGGAAGTAATGTTGTAATTTTTTGTCGCTTAATTTTTTAAAGTTTTTTATACCTTTTTATATACATAGGTCCATGCCAACGATACAAGACAGAACATTCCAGATGGATTCAAAGTTATATTTAGCTTTTAATGCGACTTAATCGGGTATACTCAAACACATTTCCAAACAAAATCTGCATTATTCATTCCACTTATTTATTCTTTTTGACGCATATTTAAACTCCGCTTCGCAAACTTCATTTTAAATTCCTCTGAAGTTACAGTCTCCTAGAATACTTTGAACAAACACGTTTCATGAAAGACGAGACGTTTTAATATCGCTGCAGCGAAATGAATTCACTTTACATTTTAAAAGGGTTCTCAATTCATATAAGTACATTTTATGAATGACTTTTATGATAAAGAGTTGCAGATAGCTGCTTATCTGATGGTAATTGACTACAGGCAAAAGTTGTCGATACGCTAGGTTTGTTCTACCTGAACCGATCCTTTATATAAAGGTAATTTACAAAAATCAATCTATTGAATTGTTCTTTATAGATTTATTGAATGTTAATGAACAAAGTGTATCATACTATCATATCATACCATACTTTACTTTACCCACTAACGTTTTCAGTCGACCCGATAGCCAAGTTGGTCGTGAACTTGCCTTCGAAAGAAAGTGAAATCAAATGATTTATTCATCGATAGCTACATCCGTTATTTTTCAATCTACCGCCGTTACATTATTATTTTCCATTCAAATATAATAATATTACACATTTTATTAATATTTTATGCCATAAAAATTTATGAAATTTTGACAAACCACCACACCCCAAACCACAAGCACATAATTTAATCATACAATATTAAATACCAAAAACATGTCTCAACTTATGTTGTGACATGTTTTTGGTATGTACAACAAAAACATGTTTTTGTTGTAAATACCAAAAACATGTCTCAACTTATGTTGTGACATGTTTTTGGTATGTACAACAAAAACAAAAAACAATGTCTAATTTTAATACTTTCAAGTATTTTTTATATTTTGTCATTTTTTACTTGACTTGAAGTAACTAAGAAAATTTATAACTTTCATTCAAGTGATGTACAATAGTTTATAAAATTATTTCATAAAGCCAATTTACCTGCCCCTAATTGTTGCCCGTTGTTCGTCAGTGCAGTTTGGATTTGTGATTCAACAAATCAAACTGACTTACGGAGTATAAAGGAAATTACAATTGTACAATATTCTTGTCTAGGCTGCGTAACGGCTCGACTATAACGCAGTGATAACTTTCTCTTTGGACTCGACAGAAACTACGCCTAAAAATACAATGTTAAGTAATAATCAGTGTGCTTACATTATCTATATTAACAAAACACTGAATTAGTATTCAGTACGGCGCGGATTATTAATTACATCCCGTGAAATTAGCTAATAATTAGTTATTACATATTAATTACGTACACTGAGTATACGTAGACACTGAGCGACATCATCATTTACTCTTGTAGTAAAAAATTTCGATACGCCTATCCCTCAATCTTTAGTTAGCCAATGCATTTGAGTTGTTCCATTTACCGGTTGTTTGTTGATTAATATCTTACGACACTCACGGGAATAAAGTGGGTTTTATATTCTTACTGTTTTATCTTTTCTTTTATATCCTGATTGCATTCTGTAAGAAGCTTCGATTTGCTCTTCAAACGTATTTTTTTTATAAATTTATTTAAGTATTTACTTTATGAGTTAAATGAAGGGCAGTTATAAAAACATAAAGGTAACTTATACACATACATACATAGAGATATTTAAATTTTTTCACATATATAAAAAAATTATATCATTCAAAATAATTTGTTTCCATCCATTCCTGAGCCAACTTCATCGATGGTTACATGAAGAGGTTAATCGGCTCTGGCAGAGCGCACGAGGACATCTCTGTCTTCTTCTTTTTTCTTAGTTTTATGGCAAGTCTAGCCAGTAGGAACATCTCTGTTTTTGCAATTTTATCTTTGCCTCACAATACTGAAGGACCTAACTGTCAAGGTAGATCTCTACTTATACAAGTGTAATCCAATCCGACGTCCCTTCTCTTTTCCGTTCATAATCACTTGTTATTTAATTTCGCAAGGGAGGCGCCCGATCTATCCGAGTGAGTTGTTTACGGCTGCCTTTAAAGTAATGGATATTCTTTTGTTGCTTCGGCAATGCCGATTATTTAAACACCACATAAATTTAAATTGGAAATTTGAAACTTGTTCGACCGGAAATTGTACCAAATCCTTTTTACGGGAGATGCCTGTGTTCTGCTTTTTATAGGCCATTAAATAAGCAATAATGTTTAAAAAAATATTTGATATTTACCATGCACCCGCGATGCGGTAGAAAATATCAAGGTAGACTCAATTTATTTGAGAAAGAAATTAGCCATAATACATTGTTTGATTATTATAACAATAAGGAATACATGAGGTGATATAATTAGCTCTATATATTAATGCTATAATTAATGCAGAGCGGCATGGTTTAGGGTGCGGACTGCGAAACGTGACGTCGCAGGTTCGGGCCCCGCTATTCGACTATTGACGTAAACCAAGTCCAGACACAAGCATTGCTGCTGAATTGGAGTGGTTAACAGGAATACTAGTAATGTTATTCGGCATTGCTAGTATTCTTTCTAAACAAAAAAATTTATACTGAACCAGGGGGTACCTCCGTTTTGTCTGATGCCGTAAAACAAACGCTGTAATATGGAATCAGAAACAACGGAGGTACCGCAAACACCCAGACCCGAAAAAATGTAGAAAAAGTCTACATTGACCCGATATATATTTACATACTGAGAAATGTAATCAAATAAATACCTAAACATCAAAATAATAAATGAGAAACTTATTTTTTTACTTAATGTAGAGCCTTATCAAGTAAATATGCGAAGCTATTATGAGGGAAGTTTAAATAAGGAGAAACGAGGTGAACTAATAGGGACCACTCTTACTTAGCAGCAAATTGAGTTACATTTAACAGCCACTCGACTCCAGGGCCGTCCATTCATGTATGTCGGTTTCTCTACGGAATCTTTCCTGTGTCAAGCCTGCAATTATTTAAGCTAATTAAAAAAATGAAATTAAATTAAAAATTGCATATCTTCATCCCATAATTACGAGGGAGCCAAGAGATTGCTGAGAGTAATCCTTGCATTCTAAGAAATTTGTAACTCCTTTATACACGTAAAAAAAATTACAAATGTCTTCACGCAATTCCCAATACAGGTGCAGACAGAGGTCTAATTTAGACAATTAAGTCCCTTCGACCCACTTTCCACCGAATATATTTTCGGGACAACGTGACAGGTGGTGAGCAACGTGTCTATGGATAAAGAATTTCAATTAAACTCTTTGCCTACTTCAGGCATTTGTATACATGAAGTTCAGAAGTCGGTTCCGGCGTGCCCTGGTTGCTTTTTTATGTTACTTTTATATTATATGAATATTTATATAAATGATATTATGATCACAACGGTTTCAAGGCGTCGTCAGCTCTGAGGTCCCGGGTTCTATTCCGGGATGGGTCAGTGTAGAAAACCACTTTTAAGCATAGCCTCAAGTCTGAGTATATTTTTTGGTATTTTCGATGTTTCTGATTCCATGATACAAGTGCTTAAGCTGCTTACTTTGGGATCAGAGCAATGTATGTGATGTTTTCTCCATGTATGTATGCGTTTACTTATGTTATCATGACACTGATTTGAAAGTGTCTTCTACTTTGAGTCCCGGACAGGTTAATGTAGAAAATCACTTTTTCTACACTGTCTTGGATCTGGGTATATGTGGTACCTACGTTGATTTTGATTCCATTACAAGTACTTTAGCTACGTATTTCTAATCAGAGCTGTGTATGTAATCTATTTATTTAAAACTTCCGATCGAAATATCAACAACGGGTTTCATTAGTTCAATTTCTTGATTTGCTATCTGGCGAGACGCTCGGCACCTGAAACAATAAATTTGTTTATATGTTAAGAGATTTTCGCTCTTCTTGCGCAGGAAATATAAATTAAAATTATGATTCAAGTATTATTATAACGCGCTAGTAAATTAAGAAAATGTGTAAAAGTATTTCGAAGATTTTGTGTTTAACATAATAAAAAAAAAGTATTAGTAAAATATATTTTATGAATAGATAGTTCATTGATCTCTCATATAAATAACTGGTTTCCTGAAGATATATCTCTCGCATAAGTGTGGATTTGCCACCTCACCTGCGGATGGGCGATCGCTGTACCAGACATCTTGCATCTTAAACGCTGCTGGCTGCCATGGCTCTGGTGAACTTTGATCTGGTGTTTTTGTGTGTATTGAATTTTGAAGGTCAGTTTCTTAGTCGCCTCTTACGAGACCCACGGGACGCGAGGGTCTGTTATATTCTTAAGTCGTAGCCACTCGACATGAACAGAACTAAAATTGTTGCTTCATTTCTCTGATTGATCTGACATCCCCCGTGGACGAATTGCGTACACACCGGTTTTCATGACATCACCAGCTGGATTCTATTCCCGGACGAGTCAATGTAGAAAGTCAACTTTTCTACATTTCCTCAGGTCTGGATGTACGTGGTACCTTCGTTGAAACAGATTCTATAATACAGTAACTACTTTGTGATCAGAGCAATGTATGTGATATTGCTCCTATCTATGTATTTGTTAGTATAATGACATATAAAAAATGATATTTGACATAAAAATAAATAAATTTAAACATAATGACACATGACTTCTTTTTCTTGACCTACTGAATATAAATCTATTACGTTACACTCAAACATGCTCCGTGTAAATACGTACACCGCACTAACTCTACTGCCGACCAAAGAACAATACCACGTCACGCTCTGATAGCACAATGGCGGGCGTACGTAATTGTTTTTATATGTGCTGGGATAATAAATAAATAAATACCGTGAAGCCGTTAGCAACGCTCGTGTGGGAAACAATAAATGGACATGTTTGTGTGAGGGGACGCTCGGAAAAGAATAACAATTTTTTTAACAGTTGAGACACTTCTGAGAATTGAAGGTCTCAGTATCAGCTAATGGGAGCTAGAATTTCAGAGCTGGAAGTGACTTTGTACTCAGTATGACTGAACGACCATGATATCGTTCTATTTTTCAACTTATTCGAGCGATAACTTCCGTGAACGAGTGGCGTCAATACCGGTTTTCATGGTGTAGCTAGCTCTGAGGTCCCAGGCTTGACTCCTGATCGGATCAATGTATAAAATATTTTCTCATATTTGGGTGTTTCTGGTACCTTCGTTGTTTCTGATTCAATAAAACCAGTGCGTTAGCTGTTAAGTTTGGGATCAGAGCAATATTTTTTATATGTATGTATGTATTTTAAACACCTTCTTTAATCAGTTTAGCTACAGTTGCCACTCCGTAGAGAAAGTAACACGTTCATTTGGCCGTGTGTATGTTTCTAGAACAAAATTCCAGTAAATATGGAGACATTTATAAAAGGAACAAAGTTAGTTATTAATATTATTAGTTACAACATAGGTAGGCAGAGGCCTAGACAAATAAAGTCCTTTGGGGGGTCCAAAGGATTTTATTTGTCTAGGCCTCTGACTTTTCACTGAAGCTTATCTGGAATAATGTGATAGGTGGTGAGCGTATTGCCGTCTTAGTGTCACTGGCACCCCGATAATCTAGTTTTATAAAAATATTCTATTAACATAATTAAAATACTCGGTTGCGGGTTCGAATCCAATCGGGCAAACAGTTGTGTGATGAATATGAATGTTTGTACTCGAATCATGTCGTATATGTTTATATGAATATTTATCTATGTTTATATATTGTGCCGATGGCTTAATACACGATAGCCGAGTAGTTGGGCGGTCGGAATTTCGAGTCAAGAGACCCGAGTTCGATCCACAAGTGGCCGTACCGATGGGTTTTGCTAAAAACCTATGCACAAATTATATCGTTGGCTTGGACATAAAGACGGCGACGGGCTCACCACCTGTCACGTTGTCCCGAAAATATCTTCGGTGGAAGGTCGATGGAAGGGACTTAAATGTCTAGACTAGACCTCTGTCTACCCCTGCATTGGGAATTTCGTGAAGATTATTATTTAAAAAAAATAATAATATATATCTTCACGCAATTCCCAATACAGGGGATTGGGAATTGCATGAAGATATATATTTTTATTTTTTTTTTAGTTTTTTTAATGGCTTAGATACTGCGACGCCGATAGGCTCACCGCCTGTCAAGTTGCCCAAATATGCTTTGATGATAGGTGGATCAAAAGAACTTAATTGTGTCGACCTCGGTCTACTCCAGTATTAGGAAAAGAGCATGGAGGTAAAAGAAAATTCTTATTAATACGAATAATTGTGTAGATGTTTATTTTATTCATTTTTATTCCAATACTCGTGTGCATACATTTATATTTATGTCACAAAATTAACCTCTAGTGGGATTCGAACCCGAAACCCTTTGCTTCGAAGACTGTAAGTATAAGTATAATTCTTACAAATAAGATAGTTAATTGACTCAGGCGTTACTTTGCGGAAATTCATTGTAAAGTTGTTATTGAAAAAATTACTTCGCATCACTCCGCATGCAAATATAAAAAGGTATATGTTACCTTATATGCGACTCTGGGGTCGCTCACCGTAGAGTCTACTCGCTTGATAATGTCTTGTTTTTAGGCGAAACACATGTCGCGTTTTCGGTGGTGGTATATGTTACCTAGTTTGAGTGTACTGGTGGTGGTGCATACAGTGGAATTAGTGCACGCATCTGTGGGAGGGAGGGTGGTGCTCTTCTTCTCTTCGGACCAGGTAACATATACCTTTTTATATTGCGGAGTATTGCGAAATAATTTTTTCAATAACAGTATTACGAACAAATAAATGGAATGATTGTTCAGTAATAAAATGAAAAAAAAATATATTTTCACACCATTCCCAACACTGATGTAGACAGACGTTAATTCCTTTGTAGACAATTAAGCCCTTCGACCCGCCTATGATAATATATTATATACTGAATAAGATTAGAAAAAATCAATTGGTACGAGCCTACCGTCTGGGGATCGATGTCGGGTTCTTTAAAATTCTACAGCTGTTTTAAAATTAACTTAATACTTATGGAGCAGAAAAGAAATTGGCGCGAACTCAGCGAATGTGCCAGAAAGAAATTTGTTTTGCGCGGGAACAATTTGTTTATAATAAATATTAAGCTCGCGCTAACAAAATTATTGTTTTATTGAACCTAAATGATTCAATAAAACTATAATGAATACTATATTTATATTATAACTATAAAAATTAATACGTCATGAATACAAAAAGGTCGTACTTTATGTTATAAAATATTAAAGAAAAATTGAGAGAATTTAGAAATTTCTCATTTTTAAAATTTCTTTTTATGCATAGGTTGTTAAATAATTAAAAAGCATTACTATGCCTGGTGCCTTGGGTATGTACGTCATATGCCCAACTTTTTGAAAATGAAGACTTTTTTGACAAATTAAAAAAATCCTTCGTATTCTTGGCATTATTTCGCCGATTGGCGATATTGGAATAAGGCATATTAGCGATTTGGGATGAGAAAATTTTTTTTAATAACTTTGCACGACTTCTCAAAAATATATTCGAAAACTATTCGCGATAGCCGAGTTGTTGGGTGTTCGGATTTCATGTCAAAAGACCCGAGTTCGGTCCCCATGAGTCAGGCTCGTACTAATGAGTTTTTTTTTTTTAAAAAATTATGTGCGATTTATATCGTATTTTATATCGTTGGATTGATCACTAAGACGGCGATTTGTAGAGCCTACACCACTCGCGTTGTCCTAGAAGAGAATTCCGGTGAAATATGTTTCGAAAATGACTAAATTGTTTAGACTTTTGGCTACCTGTATCTGGAATTCAGTGAATATCAATAAAATATTTAAAAGACTGTTTCTAAAAATTACATCTTACGATGCATTTTTCCTCAAGCATATGAGTGATTTTTTGTTTAATTATTTTCATTTTAAGTAGATTACTAAGATGCCAACCCGGATCAAACCTGAAAAGTCCAATTCCTTTAGCCTCCGTATCTAATCTAAGCATAAATTAAATTAAATTCATTCAAACTGCACATTAAATTTCCCATCGGCGATGCAATACTGGCTTTTGAATTTAGTAATCCAACGCGGCCATATTGGAACATTTTAATAGGATTTCAATAAAACATATTCCCTTTTACCGGCGTAATAGGTTTGGAGAATCCAGAGCTCTGGTGATTTCTTTTGAAATCGGATCTTCGGGAGACAGTTCGGAAATTGAGTTCCAGATGTTTTTTGTAATTCGAAATACATTAAATTCTTTTGGCTGTATAGAAATCTTGATTGCTTCTTTCTAAAATAGACTAGTTTGTTAGTTGCACATAATCCGACGATCTCCATAGACGAGTGACCAGCACACCGGTCTTTATGGGATCGCCACCTTTGTGGTAGCGGGTTGGTTTCCCAGAGAAGTCAATCTAGAAAATCAGTATTTCTCCATTGTCTCGGGTCTGGATATTTTTGGTACCTCCGTTGCTTCTGATTCCGTCACACGCATACTTTGGGATCACAGCAACGTATGTGATGTTATTCCTTTTGGTAATATTTAGTAAGGTAACCGGAATCAACGCCTGTCCGTTTTGTTTCTCACTTAAGTTTTTAATGGTAAGCAACTCACTTGCGTAGAGGGTCACTTACCATCAAATTAACCGATTACACATTATCCCTTCTGCCTTAAAAATAATAATAATATTTTGTACAATACATAATACATATTTAAGAACAACATCATAACAACATTAGGTTTCGATCCCACGATAAGTAGCTTTAGATACTTACCGTTTTCTAATTTCATAGAATGAGAAAAAAATATTTAAAATATTGAAGAAAAATATCTTCATGTTATTATTCCTTTGTTTTAAATGTTTTTTAAAACTTTTATGATAACGAATACGTGTACTTTAAGAATGTTAATAGCAAGGCGCAGGATGCCACAAAAGATCCAATACTTGGGTAAACAGTGGTCTAGACGTTGACATATTTTGTGGTGAGCCTGTCGCTGTCTTTATAACCAAGTCAACGATTGCTGCAACGTATTGCTGTTCATCATTTGTAAACTGCTGCGCGTATAAGATTAACTTTCATTTTAAAATGTTCGAAGTAGTCCTAAATAACATTTTGGACTTCGCAAGTTGTCAGTTAAATTGTAGAAACACAGTGATCTTTCTGAATGCAGTTAGTTTGTTTATTTATCGATAGAGCGAGCTCAAGTCTAGACAATTAAGTGCCTTCGACCCACTTTCCACCAAAGATATTCGTGGATAACGTGACAGATTGTGAGCCCGTCACCGTCTTTACGTCCAAGCCAACGACATGAATCGTACATAAGTTTTGAAAAAACCCATTAGTACGAGACTGCAACTCGGGTCTCTCGACTCGAATTCCGATCACCCAACCTTTCGGCTATCGTGACTCTCATTTATTTACAAAATTGTAATAAAATTAATATTCTTTCTACATTGCCCCGCCCGGGAATACAACCGGGGAACCGGGAGCTGACGACTCATTGAAACCGGCGCGTAAGCCACTCGATCACAGAGCATTTATTGTTGTTGCATGTACATTATTGATTTTAATTGAGTTAAATGTCGACCCTAGTATTAGGAAATACGTGAAGATAAAAATAACATTGCGGAATAGGTCAAATAAAATTTATTTCTCTGTATATTTTTATTTTTATTAAATTTTTTTATATAGAAAAGGGAGACAAACGAGCAGGTGGCTCACGTGATGGTTAGTGATTACCGCCGCTCATCAACACCCGCAATACCAGAGGCATAGCAGATGCGTTGCCGGCATTAGAGTTCCCCTCTCCCCCAGAATTGAAGGAGGGGGGTGTGTGGGCCTCCGGTTACCTGCACTCACCAGACGAAACGCAGAAATTTGTTAAACTTCTACTTCTCGCCGGTATTCTGTGAGGTAGTGGTACTTCTCCAGTCGAGCCGGCCTATTCATGCAACAGCAAAAGCTGATGCGTGGCTCTACCACTGTTAAATAACATTACAACTCATGTTAAAAGTCACGATAGCCGAGTTGTTGGGTGGTCGGAATTTCGAGCCGAGAGACCCGAGTTCGATCCCCAGGTTAGTACCAATGAGTTTTTCAAAAAAAACTTATGTACGAATTTCATCGTTGGCTTGGACATAAAGACGGCGACAGGCTCACCACCTGTCACGTTGTCCCGAACATATCTTTCGTGGAAGTTGGGTCAAAGGGACTTAATTGTCTAGACTTGACCTCTGTCTACCCCTGTATTGGGAATTGCGTGAAGATATTTTTTTTATTTACAACTCATGTTAAGGAAATCTTGATAAATTTCTTTCTTTCATTAACATATGTTTCTATAAGAATCGCAACAATGCCTTTCGCGACGCCTGTGTAACTGTAGAAGTTAAAAGGCGAACAAAGACCATCGTCTGTATCTCCCTGAGCGACACCCCCACACCCCATCCCGTTCCCCGTCGCCGGACACAATGGTCTTACTTCCTGTAATGCAGCTGTCCGGTGCTATTGCGGGGTAGTATTTGTTTGTTACTTTATATTAATACGTGGCTATATCTTATTACTTTAGTAACACGTCGTTTCTCGAAAATCACACTAACAATTTGGCCAAAATTTTGTAATAAGTTATTGTTTTTCATTCAAAGTTAATTTGAACAGAAGTTACCTCCGAGAAAATTTGTTTACAAAAAAAAATATATTTGTAAACGAATTCGTTTGTAAACGAATTTTGTTTCTTTACGATTGAAGCTGTGTTGCATAAAAAGCCTTTCAAAGTTTAAAGATTAAAATTTGTGTAAGTTTTACAACCCTGAGCTTGAAAACGAATGCCGGTACTGTTGGCTCACGGTTAGCCTATTTTAATCATTCGAATTCAACGAGGCACCCAAACTAAAGACAATGTAGAAAATTAGTAAAAAATAGTAATAAGACAGTTGTGATTGCTATAAAAATATTTCCTGAATGAGTCGTGAAGTGTGCGCGTTGTATATTTATGAGTTCTGAACAAAGGCGAAGTCACAAAGGACGTATTTGATTATGCGCACAGTTATTCGTGTGACGTCGCTGCATATTTCACGTATATTCCGTGAAAAAATATAAAACTTACTCTACATTGAACTGAAGTATGATTTATAAAGTTCTGAACATATCTTCAAGATATTTGTAGCTTCTTTCACTGATGCTTTAAATGTTTTATTTGTATAATTTTTATCCAACGGTACAACATGCTCGCATTTACATAGATACATACATAGATAGGAAAATATAACGTACTTTGCTCGGACCCCAAAGCAAAAATAAGTGCTTAATATTTTATGAAATCAGAAACAACGAAGGTACCACAAACACCCAGACTCAAGAAAATGTATAATTAGTTTTTATTCATAGACTCAACTAGGAATCTTCAGGTACGGAAACTTTCAGTATATCTAGGTAAGTTTGTTGTATCATTAACATGGACATTTTGATAGCAATAGACTATCCATCTGTCACGCTGTCCCAAATATGCCTCGGTGGAATGTGAGCCGAAAGGAAAGAGTTCCTCTATTGACCGCGGTATTGTAAAATGCTATAATATAAAAAAATTAAATGTTCTACAACATACGTTATTTTCCAAAACACAAACGCTAACCTAAACGTAGCAATTATATCCGGAAAAGAACGAAATGTAAGAACAATACTCCGCTATGATCAGAAGGCACCGCGCGCCCGTCGAGATGTCTGAACCTGCCCCCGGCCGCTCCTCCGGCACTAAGAGGCCCGAAATATATCGAATTTATTTCTCCGTCAAGTGTTATTATTGGAGCATTGATTTAATTTGATCGCCTCCGTTCCATCGAGGTACGGTAACGAATCAAATACAAAAATCAACAGAAATTAAAGTACTGAGAGATATATAAACCTTTTGGGTAACAAACGTAGCATTCGAATAAAAATCTTCTCAGTATTGAGTTCGACAGAGGTCTAGATTATAAAAAACTTTTTAAAATTTCCATTATTTATAAAACTACATGAGCTGAACACCTTTGTCATTAATATCTACACCGAACACAGTAACGTTTCGGTATTTGTAGCTAATCCTACGTATACATATAAATACATATATAGATAGGGACAACATCACACACATTGCTCCGATCCCAATTTAACATGCTAAAGCACTTGTGTTATGGGAATCGGAAACAACGAAGGCACCACAAACATCCAGATCCGAGAGAATGAAGAAAAATTGTTTATTTTTGCATTGACCCTACCGGGAATCGACCCCGACATGGCGACACCTTGTAAACCGGTTTTTACGCCACTCGTCCACGGAGGTGGCCATAAATACTCGTAAAATTTAAGTGTCTGTTGTTAATTCCAAATTAACAGCTTTTCACTACATGCATATGAGAGTACAAACAGTGCTTACGTAAATAAAATATTAAAACATTTTTCTTTCTTCAGTGGACACATAAAAATTTACAACTAAAATATACAGTATGGAACTTTGCGAGCCTTGCGCGAGTTAGGCTAAAGAGGCGCAACAAACAAAAGACGTAAAACGGACGTAAACGTAAAACGACGGATTGCAGTTACGTCTTTTTGCAGTTACAAAAAGACGTAACTGCAATCCGGTGCATTCGCCATCCGGATCCTAAGCTTAACAATGAGTGGTCAGTGCAAAAGGTCTTGTCGCCGACGGCTCGTAAACCGCAACGCTAACTTAATTGAGTTCACGATTCACATCACACATTATACTGAGCTTTTTATTCATTAAATAAATAAATAAATAAATACATAGATCTGGGCATCACAATGCTCTGATCTTAAAGTAAGCAGTTTAAGCGCTTGTATTATGGAATCACGAACAACAATAGTACCACAACCAAATAGGACCCACAAAATCTAGGAAAAGAGTTCATTACTTTGACCCGATCGGGAATCGAACCCGAGACCTGACAGCTAGCGATACCATGAAAAGCGCTTTCGATATTGCTTTTCTTTTTCAAGATTTTGCATTGCCTTTGACATCCACGTTATGTATGTAACATAAATATTTCACTTTAATTGCGAACGTGCCCGTAATATTAAAGAAACGAAAGTGTCGCAGCAGTAACTGTTTGCTAATGGCGGCGGCTGCTTGCTTTGTTCATTTTAATTAAGCCGGCTACTTTGCGCGCGACGCTCGTCACGCTCGGCGCTATTCACACGCTCGCCCTGACCCTCGCCTTTTTAACAACCCCATATCCCGTAGCTGTTTAAATTCTAAATTAGAAATGCTCCTTCTTAATTACTATATGCTTTGCCCAGGAGAGTATTTTCAAAGCAATACCTGTGCAGAGCGGCGAGGCTGTAACGTCAGAAATTTCTGACCCAAACAGAGTTATTTTAACAATTCGCACCACGATATCAACCGCTTAAGATGAACAATTTGAAGAAATACAGAATTGTTTCGTGCGTATACAATTGCAATCCGATTCACAACCAAGCGGAAAATTCTATTTAATTTTGTTACAATTTAGTTTTAAAGACTGTTAGATATATACTATAATATATTGATCTTTTCTTATTTCACTTTACGTAATTTACTTGTTGGCCATATTTGTATAATTTATTTTAGTAGTTCTATAATAACTTAATATTAATACATATCATTCCGGCACCTCGCTAGAGGCAAAAATTTGTGTGATGAATAAAAATGTTTGTACTCGAGTCATGAACTTCACGCACAGAGAGTAGACAGATCGCTGATCCTTACATACCTCTTCGCTTCTTTCAGATTCATCACTTTCTCCTTACATGCATTTGACTCATACTCAGACGTGCATGTAACAGTCATGAACGTTATAAATAATAAATAAATATCTTCACGCAATTCCCAATACAGGGGTAGACAGAGGTCAAGTCTAGACACTTAAGTCCCTTTGACCCACCTTCCACCGAAGATATTTTCGGGACAACGTGACAGGTGGTGCGCCCGTCGCCGCCTTTATGTCCAACCCAACGATGAAATTTGTACATAAGTTTTTGAAAAACTCATTGGTACTGCCACCTGGGGATCGAACTCGGGTATCTCGACTCGAAATTCCGACCACCCAACAACTCGGCTATCGTGACTGTCATGAACGTTAATATGTATTTATAAATATTTATGTATGTAAATATATATGTATGTTAATTTTACACCGTAAGCTTAAACATCAAGATGGCGATAGGCTCATCACCAATTTCCGTAAAGTAGTGCCTAAGTCGGTTGACTAAATTGTTCTATTAAATTAACTGCATTGCCATTACAACGTAATTGTATTGATGACAAACTAAATGAGTATGCCTACAAAAATAACAATGAAACAATATACAAAATAAATTACACTCTTGTCTGGATAGACACGAGCTCGTCTTCGACACAAGTTTATTTATAACATCTGATAATTGTTCGGTGTAGGCTTAACTTTGCCTGCTGCCGAAAAAAGAAAACGAAGCCCCGTTCGTAGCACCTGCATACAATTCCATGAGTGAATTCCATGAATCGAGGGTTGATTAAATTAAAGGGTTCGTAAGGTCGTAACCCTGGCTGTGAACTAAGTCACCTTGAAGTAATGTTTCTTTAACACGCCCTCGTACAGCTGCTTGCGATTGATCTGACTGATATTATAAATGTGAAAGCCGAGGGTCAATCACCATAACATTGATACCCAGAAACTTATCCTTATGATTGCCTTGCCTTAGACAGTACAGTTAAACAAAGTATTATTGTTATAAAATTTTGTGTTATTCTGCAAAAAAAATATTCAGTGGTAACCTAAGAAGAATTGTTTTATTCACGATGTAACACATACACAAGATAAAATAGCAGAATATAATAACACAAAACACAAAATAATACTACGGCAATTAAAAGAAATGACACAAAACAAATAATGACTAAAAATGACTATGGGTTAAATTCTGAAAATTAAATTCGCTGCTTTCGCTTTAAAAACCCAAATGCGATCCTGGGACAACACCAATAAATTGTTAATAGCAATTAAATACAAATTAAAATTAAATACAATAAAAACAAAAAAATATGTTATGATGAGTTAAGCGATAAAAGAAGGAGAACGATAACGTTCGTTAGAACCTTCGTCATGACATCATGCTTATTATGTCTCAGAAAAAGCACTTAACAAAAATGTTATCTAATTGTCCTTATTCACGCAGTCCCGGAAAATTCTTTTAATGAAAGGTCTGCCAGGAAGAAATTGCTATTTCAGCGATTAGGCCACCCTTTGTTCAACCATTTTTAAGTAAGCTTTTTAAATTCATATTTATTTAATAACGATTTTGTTATGGTGTGTGCAAGAAAGTTTATCAATAAATAAACATTTTGTCCCAGATGTATTAACTTCATCAACAACATTAAAGTAACGTAGCTGATGTGTCTCTGATCCAATCCCTCTCTAAAAATATTTGACAGAAACCCTTTGCAGAACGTTGAGCTTTTGCAGGCGACTTTTATACCGTCTACTTAACCAAAACACTGAATTTCTTTTTCATTCCAAAATTATATAAACGTTAAAAATTATTATATATTTATTTGTCTTTCAGGTGTCATTGTTGGAGCTCGGATTTAATTCAATTGTCGCTTGTTTACCTTGTTCGAGAGTCGAGAGGCTCGCAGTGAAGTGGTGACACAACGAGTGTCACTCAACAGAGCGGAAAAACAACTGCAATTTTATCACTTATAATTTTTAAATAAAATATATTTAGGGTTTCATCAGTTAGGCGATCTGAATCTGAAGATTCGAGTTTGAAGCGTACCTAAATGAAAACAGACCGGTGACGGACAGCAGCGCCTAAGGAGCTAGGTGTCTGTGACCGCTCACCTACTTGCCATAGATTATGACGATACCTTCTTATGGAAGAGTCTCTGATGCAGTTGGCGCTATGGGTGTTACAACTATTTGGAGAGGATACGACAAGTATTGGTATTTTATGAGTAAAGTTAATTTTACAACAATTATACATACTGATATTAAACGTGGGAATATAACACACTGGGTCTGTCTGTTGCGCTTGTTATGTAATGGATTAAATGTATGGAGTGTAACACGTCGTTTCTCGAAAATCACACTAACAATTTGGCCAAAATTTTGTAATAAGTTATTGTTTTTCATTCAAAGTTAATTTGAACAGAAGTTACCTCCGAGAAAATTTGTTTACAAAAAAAATATATTTGTAAACGAATTCGTTTGTAAACGAATTTTGTTTCTTTACGATTGAAGCTGTGTTGCATAAAAAGCCTTTCAAAGTTTAAAGATTAAAATTTGTGTAAGTTTTACAACCCTGAGCTTGAAAACGAATGCCGGTACTGTTGGCTCACGGTTAGCCTATTTTAATCATTCGAATTCAACGAGGCGCCCAAACTAAAGACAATGTAGAAAATTAGTAAAAAATAGTAATAAGACAGTTGTGATTGCTATAAAAATATTTCCTGAATGAGTCGTGAAGTGTGCGCGTTGTATATTTATGAGTTCTGAACAAAGGCGAAGTCACAAAGGACGTATTTGATTATGCGCACAGTTATTCGTGTGACGTCGCTGCATATTTCACGTATATTCCGTGAAAAAATATAAAACTTACTCTACATTGAACTGAAGTATGATTTATAAAGTTCTGAACATATCTTCAAGATATTTGTAGCTTCTTTCACTGATGCTTTAAATGTTTTATTTGTATTATTTTTATCCAACGGTACAACATGCTCGCATTTACATAGATACATACATAGATAGGGAAAATATAACGTACTTTGCTCGGACCCCAAAGCAAAAAAATAAGTGCTTAATATTTTATGAAATCAGAAACAACGAAGGTGCCACAAACACCCAGACTCAAGAAAATGTATAATTAGTTTTTTATTCATAGACTCAACTAGGAATCTTCAGGTACGGAAACTTTCAGTATATCTAGGTAAGTTTGTTGTATCATTAACATGGACATTTTGATAGCAATAGACTATCCATCTGTCACGCTGTCCCAAATATGCCTCGGTGAAATGTGAGCCGAAAGGAAAGAGTTCCTCTATTGACCGCGGTATTGTAAAATGCTATAATATAAAAAAATTAAATGTTCTACAACATACGTTATTTTCCAAAACACAAACGCTAACCTAAACGTAGCAATTATATCCGGAAAAGAACGAAATGTAAGAACAATACTCCGCTATGATCAGAAGGCACCGCGCGCCCGTCGAGATGTCTGAACCTGCCCCCGGCCGCTCCTCCGGCACTAAGAGGCCCGAAATATATCGAATTTATTTCTCCGTCAAGTGTTATTATTGGAGCATTGATTTAATTTGATCGCCTCCGTTCCATCGAGGTACGGTAACGAATCAAATACAAAAATCAACAGAAATTAAAGTACTGAGAGATATATAAACCTTTTGGGTAACAAACGTAGCATTCGAATAAAAATCTTCTCAGTATTGAGTTCGACAGAGGTCTAGATTATAAAAAACTTTTTAAAATTTCCATTATTTATAAAACTACATGAGCTGAACACCTTTGTCATTAATATCTACACCGAACACAGTAATGTGTCGGTATTTGTAGCTAATCCTACGTATACATATAAATACATATATAGATAGGGACAACATCACACACATTGCTCCGATCCCAATGTAACATGCTAAAGCACTTGTGTTATGGGAATCGGAAACAACGAAGGCACCACAAACATCCAGATCCGAGAGAATGAAGAAAAATTGTTTTTGCATTGACCCTACCGGGAATCGACCCCGACATGGCGACACCTTGTAAACCGGTTTTACGCCACTCGTCCACGGAGGTGGCCATAAATACTCGTAAAATTTAAGTGTCTGTTGTTAATTCCAAATTAACAGCTTTGCACTACATGCATATGAGAGTACAAACAGTGCTTACGTAAATAAAATATTAAAACATTTTCTTTCTTCAGTGGACACATAAAATTTACAACTAAAATATACAGTATGGAACTTTGCGAGCCTTGCGCGAGTTAGGCTAAAGAGGCGCAACAAACAAAAGACGTAAAACGGACGTAAACGTAAAACGACGGATTGCAGTTACGTCTTTTTGCAGTTACAAAAAGACGTAACTGCAATCCGGTGCATTCGCCATCCGGATCCTAAGCTTAACAATGAGTTGTCAGTGCAACAGGTCTTGTCGCCGACGGCTCGTAAACCGCAACGCTAACTTAATTGAGTTCACGATTCACATCACACATTATACTGAGCTTTTATTCATTAAATAAATAAATACATAGATCTGGGCATCACAATGCTCTGATCTTAAAGTAAGCAGTTTAAGCGCTTGTATTATGGAATCACGAACAACAATAGTACCACAACCAAATAGGACCCACAAAATCTAGGAAAAGAGTTCATTACTTTGACCCGATCGGGAATCGAACCCGAGACCTGACAGCTAGCGATACCATGAAAAGCGCTTTCGATATTGCTTTTCTTTTTCAAGATTTTGCATTGCCTTTGACATCCACGTTATGTATGTAACATAAATATTTCACTTTAATTGCGAACGTGCCCGTAATATTAAAGAAACGAAAGTGTCGCAGCAGTAACTGTTTGCTAATGGCGGCGGCTGCTTGCTTTGTTCATTTTAATTAAGCCGGCTACTTTGCGCGCGACGCTCGTCACGCTCGGCGCTATTCACACGCTCGCCCTGACCCTCGCCTTTTTAACAACCCCATATCCCGTAGCTGTTTAAATTCTAAATTAGAAATGCTCCTTCTTAATTACTATATGCTTTGCCCAGGAGAGTATTTTCAAAGCAATACCTGTGCAGAGCGGCGAGGCTGTAACGTCAGAAATTTCTGACCCAAACAGAGTTATTTTAACAATTCGCACCACGATATCAACCGCTTAAGATGAACAATTTGAAGAAATACAGAATTGTTTCGTGCGTATACAATTGCAATCCGATTCACAACCAAGCGGAAAATTCTATTTAATTTTTACAATTTAGTCGAAAAGACAGTTTTAAAGACTATTAGATATATGCTATAATATATTGATCTTTTCTTATTTCACTTTACGTAATTTACTTGTTGGCCATATTTGTATAATTTATTTTAGTAGTTCTATAATAACTTAATATTAATACATATCATTCCGGCACCTCGCTAGAGGCAAAAATTTGTGTGATGAATAAAAATGTTTGTACTCGAGTCATGAACTTCACGCACAGAGAGTAGACAGATCGCTGATCCTTACATACCTCTTCGCTTCTTTCAGATTCATCACTTTCTCCTTACATGCATTTGACTCATACTCAGACGTGCATGTAACAGTCATGAACGTTATAAATAATAAATAAATATCTTCACGCAATTCCCAATACAGGGGTAGACAGAGGTCAAGTCTAGACACTTAAGTCCCTTTGACCCACCTTCCACCGAAGATATTTTCGGGACAACGTGACAGGTGGTGCGCCCGTCGCCGCCTTTATGTCCAAGCCAACGATGAAATTTGTACATAAGTTTTGAAAAACTCATTGGTACTGCCACCTGGGGATCGAACTCGGGTATCTCGACTCGAAATTCCGACCACCCAACAACTCGGCTATCGTGACTGTCATGAACGTTAATATGTATTTATAAATATTTATGTATGTAAATATATATGTATGTTAATTTTACACCGTAAGCTTAAACATCAAGATGGCGATAGGCTCATCACCAATTTCCGTAAAGTAGTGCCTAAGTCGGTTGACTAAATTGTTCTATTAAATTAACTGCATTGCCATTACAACGTAATTGTATTGATGACAAACTAAATGAGTATGCCTACAAAAATAACAATGAAACAATATACAAAATAAATTGCACTCTTGTCTGGATAGACACGAGCTCGTCTTCGACACAAGTTTATTTATAACATCTGATAATTGTTCGGTGTAGGCTTAACTTTGCCTGCTGCCGAAAAAAGAAAACGAAGCCCCGTTCGTAGCACCTGCATACAATTCCATGGGTGAATTCCATGAATCGAGGGTTGATTAAATTAAAGGGTTCGTAAGGTCGTAACCCTGGCTGTGAACTAAGTCACCTTGAAGTAATGTTTCTTTAACACGCCCTCGTACAGCTGCTTGCGATTGATCTGACTGATATTATAAATGTGAAAGCCGAGGGTCAATCACCATAACATTGATACCCAGAAACTTATCCTTATCATTGCCTTGCCTTAGACAGTACAGTTAAACAAAGTATTATTGTTATAAAATTTTGTGTTATTCTGCGAAAAAAATATTCAGTGGCAACCTAAGAAGAATTGTTTTATTCACGATGTAACACATACACAAGATAAAATAGTAGAATATAATAACACACAACACAAAATAATACTACGACAATTAAAAGAAATGACACAAAACAAATAATGACTAAAAATGACTATGGGTTAAATTCTGAACATTAAATTCGCTGCTTTCGCTTTAAAAACCCAAATGCGATCCTGGGACAACACCAATAAATTGTTAATAGCAATTAAATACAAATTAAAATTAAATACAATAAAAACAAAAAAAAATGTTATGATGAGTTAAGCGATAAAAGAAGGAGAACGATAACGTTCGTTAGAACCTTCGTCATGACATCATGCTTATTATGTCTCAGAAAAAGCATTTAACAAAAATGTTATCTAATTGTCCTTATTCACGCAGTCCCGGAAAATTCTTTTAATGAAAGGTCTGCCAGGAAGAAATTGCTATTTCAGCGATTAGGCCTCCCTTTGTTCAACCATTTTTAAGTAAGCTTTTTAAATTCATATTTATTTAATAACGATTTTGTTATGGTGTGTGCAAGAAAGTTTATCAATAAATAAACATTTTGTCCCAGATGTATTAACTTCATCAACAACATTAAAGTAACGTAGCTGATGTGTCTTTGATCCAATCCCTCTCTAAAAATATTTGACAGAAACCCTTTGCAGAACGTTGAGCTTTTGCAGGCGACTTTTATACCGTCTACTTAACCAAAACACTGAATTTCTTTTTTATTCCAAAATTATATAAACGTTAAAAACTATTAAATATTTATTTGTCTTTCAAGTATCATTATTGGAGCTCGGATTTAATTCAATTGTCGCTTGTTTACCTTGTTCGAGAGTCGAGAGGCTCGCAGTGAAGTGGTGACACAACGAGTGTCACTCAACAGAGCGGAAAAACAACTGCAATTTTATCACTTATAATTTTTAAATAAAATATATTTAGGGTTTCATTAGTTAGGCGATCTGAATCTGAAGATTCGAGTTTGAAGCGTACCTAAATGAAAACAGACCGGTGACGGACAGCAGCGCCTAAGGAGATAGGTGTCTGTAACCGCTCACCTACTTGCCATAGATTATGACGATACCTTCTTATGGAAGAGTCTCTGATGCAGTTGGCGCTATGGGTGTTACAACTATTTGGAGAGGATACGACAAGTATTGGTATTTTATGAGTAAAGTTAATTTTACAACAATTATACATACTGATATTAAACGTGGGAATATAACACACTGGGTCTGTCTGTTGCGCTTGTTATGTAATGGATTAAATGTATGGAGTGCATTATAGTATAATGAGTATGGAGTATGGAGCATGAAATGTTTGAAAGCAGCATGGACTCCAAGAAAGGAGATAGAATAAATTTTTCGGACAAAGCTCTACGCAACGGCTATAATTATATTCTTTCATGCGAGAAAAGTAGACCAAGAAGACACATTAGTCTAGACTAAACCTCTGTCTACCCCTGTATTGGAAATTGCTTGAAGATATTTTTTTATATTTTTTCTCGATATAAGTGTTACGATCTATACATACCCATTTCGCATCTTTCAAATACATAATTTTATTCATACACGCACATTTATGTCCACATCTATACGCTCAACGAAGCCAAACTATCGATGAACCCTCTTATCAATTTTAGTGATAAGATTATCTCTCAAACTGATTTCGATTTTAATTAGAATACCTTAAAACAAATTAAACTAAATAAAAAAAATGTTTGCTCTGTGCGTAAGGGTATACCACCTTCTTTCTCCCCGTGGGTGTCGCAAGACGACTATGGAAAGTCTTGCGACACCAAACACATACTCCATAGGTTTTTGAATCTAAGAATTTTCTTTCATTCTTTCTTTTTTTACCTCATAGCCCCAGAAAACACGGAATCCAATTGTTTCTAAACTGATACCCTTCAAGACTGTTGAATTGAATCCTGTATGATGCTTTTTATTCATATTTTAATTCTGGATTTCTTGTTATTAAACAAATGAGAAATCAAATAATTTTTCACTGATGATGACCGAGTGGTTGGATGATCAGAATTCCTGTCAAGAAACCCTATTTTGATCTCCAGGTGGCACACTTGTACTTTTGAGTTTTTTCAAAACGTATGTTCGATTTATACTCTTGCTAGGACGTAAAGACGGCGACAAGCTCACCACCTATCACGTTGTCTCAAACATGTCTTCGACCCCTCTATTGGGAAAGTCGTGAAGAGAAATTTAAAAAATCAACAGGCATGGGCGAACGAATTTAAACTCGCGACCTCTGCCGTAACGTAACAGCGCTTTAACCTTTGAGCCACAGTGTCTCACACGCATCATTTGAAATTTTACTATAAAACCATGCATTTTACACACGGTGGAACTGAAAGTAAACTTCATGTTTTTTAGTTTTTATGAAAAAACTTGTTGGGACATCGTGACAGTCTTATCGCCGTATTCATGGCCAGGCCAAAGATCGTACATTAGTTTTGGTAAAAACTTATTAGCACCAGCCTTCCTCCGCGAGATTGAACTAGCGTCTCTTGACTTGAATTCTGATTAAGCAAACACACGGCTATCGTGAAATTCACTACAGGTAATACGGTGAAGATAGTTTTTTATTTTTTGTCAACCCGTGGACTTCGTGACAGTGACGACGCATCTATAAACTTATTAGTTTGAAGTTTATTAAAGGGGACCACGGACTGCCTTCTCATTTACCATCATCATCAGCATCTGTTAGTTGAAATTTCACTCTTCTATTATAAAACAAAAACTCTAAATAAAAATCCTCTCTTAAAACATACATTTGGGTTTTACCCATTTTTTTTACATTTGCGTATAGTTGGATGTACTAAGTTGTTATTAAATAATTACTTCGCAAGCAAATATAAAAAGGTACATTGCAGGTAATCTGGTCCGAAGAGAAGAAGAGCACCACCCTCCTTCCCACAGATGCGTGCACTAATTCTACTGTATGCACCACCACTACTACACCCAAACCAGGTAACATATACCATGTCATTCATCAACCGAAATGTTTTTTTATATAGTAATTTTCATAATGAGGTTCATAATGAGGCTTTAAAAAGGCCATGCCGCAGTGTTTAAAATTACATTTAAGTTTTAAATGTAGAATATATAATTATTTAAGTCTGCTTAATGTTCAAGCGCAAGTCTAATTTAACCCCGAGAAGTAGTTTAATTAATTTGGTCTAATGAAAACATCAAATGTCTTGTTCTGCTTTGCGCTCTAATACAGTAAAAACAATGGAAATTAATTAAGAAAATTGACTTAGAATAAACATTTTTGAATCACTAGGGCTTGTTAATTGTGTTATTGGAAGCAATTGAAATCTGATAATTACGAATTACGACCCTCACTACAGTGAAGATTGAGGATTTGCACTGTTACAGGATATTATAAATGACTCTTGTCATTCTCTTCCTGTCCGTAGTGGTGTACAATGTTATAATTATTTGTTGAGATCCACCTAAAGGTAAACATAAGTAAACATATTGTGTAGCGACAATATATTTATTTTTAATAAAATAAAACAAATATATAAACATCTTCACGCAATTCCCAATACAGGGGTAGACAGAGGTCTAGTCTAGACTATTAAGTCCCTTTGACCCACCTTCCACCGAAGATATTTTCGGGACAACGTGATAGGTGGTGAGCCTAGCCGACGATATGAATCGTACATAGGTTTTAAACCCATTGGTATGAGCCTGCCACTAAGGGATCGAACTCGGGTCTCTCAGTATATTATCCTTGTTGTATCGATCACCCGTCAGCCGAGTTGTTAGTGAACCCGGCTCCGAAGCTATAGGTTGCGGGTTAGAGCCCCGCCGGGGGCAAACAACTGAGTGGTGAATATGAATGTTTGTTATCCAGTTGTGCATGTTACTATAATTATTAAGCTGTTAGTATATATCTACGCACGGCCTCCGTGGACGGGTGGGGTACAAATCGAATTTCATGGTGTCGCCATCTCTGAGTTGCCGGGTTCGATTACTGAGGTCAATGTAGAAAACACTTTTCTACATTTTACTCGGGTGTGGGTGTTTGTGATACCTTCGTTGTTTCTGATTTATTGAAAATAAAAAATAAAATCGCTCAGCTGATTAAAAGTAAAAATAAAAAGCTTTGTAACTCTTGTCGGCCGAAAACAGATCTTCATAAGTAGGTTACGACAGCTAAGCGTTATTACAATTTTAATATTGTATGTGAGTATCGGGGAACACAAAAACAAAAAACGAAGTAGGTCTTATTAATAAATAAGGAAGTTATTTTTTACGTGATTTAAAATAATAAAACCATGCAAATTTAAGAAAGCGTCGAATAAAAAATTAGAGATGATGAGAAAATTGTGTAGTAGCAAACATCGAAACAAAGCTGAAGCGTAACACAATCTTATTTTTAATGAAGTCAGCGCCGATTTACATTTAACAGGTTATATAATTTTATATAACCTGTTAAATGTAAATCGGATTCGATTTAACAGGATCGAATTATATTTAACAGGATTTTTTAAAACATCCCTCGTACACTACTTCTTGCTTTATTTCCTATGCATTGAGGTCAAGAGCTCTCAAATCACACTGGTGACAATCTTCGTGTTAATTAACGTCAGTCTGTGATAATTGATACAAAAAAACTGAAGTTACCCCTGAAAAATTGTCATTACGGTGATACAGGAACATGATTGATGTGATGTTTGATGATAAATCTTATTTGTCTCGGAAAAAAAGTAGAATGTAGTTTCAAATGCTATTCAAACTAGTGCCTAATAAAAAAATTACTGTCAGTCACGATAGCCGAGTGGTGGATGGTCGGAATTTCGAGTCAAGAGACGAGTTCGATCCCCAGGTAGCAGACTCGAACCAATAAGTTTTTTTTTTTTCAAAAAAAAAAAACTTAAATACGAATTATATCGTTGGCTTGGACAGAAAGACGGCAACAGGCTCACCACCTGTCACGTTGTCCCAAAAATGTCTTCGGTGGAAGGTGGGACCTCTGTCTACCCCAGTATTGGGAATTGCGTGAAGATATTTATTTATTTATTTTATTTATAACTTATTATTTATTTAATCAGGTTTGTTTATTTTAACATGTAGCAACTGTACGATTTACTCTAACTTCGAGCGATTGTAGTTATATATATATATATATATATATATATATATATATATATATATATATATATATATATATATATATATATATATATATATATATATATATATATATATATATATATATATATATATATATATATATATATATATATATATATATATATATATATATATATATATATATATATATATATATATATATATATATATATATATATATACATATATATATATATATATATATATATATATATATATATATATATATATATATATATATATATATATATATATATATATATATATATATATATATATATATATATATATATATATTTTTATGTGTGTTTGTTCCGGCTACTCTCTGAAAAGGCTGGACCGATATCAACCGGTCCCTCTTTGCCTAAGGAGTAACTTAAGCAATATTTAGTTTAGAAAATAATTAGGATTTCGTATTAAGTGTTAAACTGCGGGCATTACTCGGGAACTTAATGCAATTAAATGTATAGATGAGTTTAACTCTGAGAAGAATTCTCATCCACGCCGTAACCACACGGCAAAATATATATATATATATATATATATATATATATATATATATATATATATATATATATATATATATATATATATATATATATATATGAGTGTCGACTAATCAGTTTGATGGTGTAAGATTTCAAATGTGTATATACTTACATATGAATATGAAAGTAAGTATTTCGAAAAATTAACAAAGTTAGTTAAATAATTTTTTTAAATTTTCCAACACTGATTGCTCTGTTAAAATATATTATAATGTAAAAGTACATACTTTTGAAACACTTCTTTTACCTTGACAGATCAAGTAAATCTATGATCATATAAATATATCATAAAAATAAGAGAAATGTAGCAGCCAGTAACATGGTTAGGGAATAAATCTCACTATTAACCATTTATTATTATAAAATAAGATTAAAAAGACACTAAACATAATTTATAACATTAGCACACATTTCGAATTGAAATATTATTAAATTAAATTCATTCCCAACGCAAATTCAATTTGCGATCTAAGATCGGTTTTTAGATCGTATCGTTAGCATAGTACCATATACTTAACTTTTAATTCTGTTCAAAATAAAGTAAATAAATTTATTCAAGCATTTTTTAATACAAAGGAGGAGAGAGGTCTAGTCTAGACAATGACGTCCCTTCGGCCCACCTTAGACCGAAGATATTTTTGGGACAACGTGTCAGGTAGTGAGCCTGTCGCCATCTTTATATCC
Source organism: Sericinus montela (assembly GCA_029286605.1). NCBI lineage: Eukaryota > Metazoa > Arthropoda > Insecta > Lepidoptera > Papilionidae > Sericinus > Sericinus montela. Next base: position 146,976 of record JAGSMR010000157.1, read on the forward strand.
AAGCAAACGATATCATTCGTACCTAAGTTTTTGAAAAACTCTTTGGTACGTACCTGTCACCTAGGGATCGAACTCGGGTCTCTTGACTCGAAACTCCGACCACCCAACCACTCGGCATGCTCTAAACTTCAATGAAAATATTTAGAATGATTTCAGGGTTATGGATGGGCGAGACGTAACCAAAAGCCTGTAAGCTCATTTATAGGCATTGCAAAGATAAAACTGTAATGGTATTTTATAACAGACTCTATGCGCGGCATATGTGTAACAAAATAAGAACAAAAAACTTTATCATTATCATCAGATTACGAAGTCTATTTCATTACTACTTCTTCATCAGCCCATTTTAGTAAAATATATTTTTCTAAAATTGGTAAAGGCACTGTTGTACACTATGGTATACGAAATGTACGTAGTATAAACATACAAACCGTAAGATAAGGGTCAAAGAATATTGCCACTCCCTTTGTTCCCGTGGATGTCGTGAGAGGCGACTAAGGAAACAGCCTGTAATAACCGAATCGAAATCAGGATAACCATCTCTAAAAATATCATATCGAAATAATCAGACCGAAGATATTTTTGGGACAACGTGTCAGGTAGTGAGCCTGTCGCCATCTTTATATCCAAGCAAACGATATCATTCGTACCTAAGTTTTTGAAAAACTCTTTGGTACGTACCTGTCACCTAGGGATCGAACTCGGGTCTCTTGACTCGAAACTCCGACCACCCAACCACTCGGCATGCTCTAAACTTCAATGAAAATATTTAGAATGATTTCAGGGTTATGGATGGGCGAGACGTAACCAAAAGCCTGTAAGCTCATTTATAGGCATTGCAAAGATAAAACTGTAATGGTATTTTATAACAGACTCTATGCGCGGCATATGTGTAACAAAATAAGAACAAAAAACTTTATCATTATCATCAGATTATGAAGTCTATTTCATTACTACTTCTTCATCAGCCCATTTTAGTAAAATATATTTTTCTAAAATTGGTAAAGGCACTGTTGTACACTATGGTATACGAAATGTACGTAGTATAAACATACAAATCGTAAGATAAGGGTCAAAGAATATTGCCACTCCCTTTGTTCCCGTGGATGTCGTGAGAGGCGACTAAGGGAAACAGCCTGTAATATCGTTATTTAATAAACAGCCTGTAATAACCGAATCGAAATCGGGATAACCATCTCTAAAAATATCATATCGAAATAATCAGACCGAAGATGGGCGAGGTGCGAGTGGTCTGGTCCTGCAATGGCCAATCCGCCTGCCAAGCGTGGCGATTATGGCTAATCCTCGCCATGGGAGAGGCCTATGTCCTGCAGTGGTTTTCAAGAGACCGTTATGTATGTATGTTTGTATGTATGTTATTGTACACTATACAAAATGTAGACGCAGTTATATGTTACGGGTTGGGCGCGTAAGGTTTAACCTTTCCTGTTCATCTAAATAAAATAAAATTTCTGCAAATAAGTATTTTGTAACTACTTGATAATGAATAAACCTTAAAGCACTAAGTAAGGATTGTAATAAACTCTTAAAAAATGTGGAATATTGTCAGTAAAATTGAAAGTTAAAAAATGCAATTATTATCGAATAATATAATTCTAGTGAATTTAAACACGAAAAAGAGCATACCTACGTATTCCTTCAATAAAAATAGTAACGTCAATCTATCAAAAAAATAACTAAAGAAGAAATAACTTGAACCCCACGATAACATTACCTGTCTTTGTGTCCCTAATGTAAGTCATTAATTTCTTTACGTTACATGATTGTGTTAGATCACGAGTACTAGGTCAGATGTTCTTTTTAATCATTTCGAACAGTTCCCTTAGTTGCCTCTTACGATGTCAAAGAGGAAAGGGCGGGATATCGATTCCTGCGGCGGCATAAAATTATAATTATCTTACTACTATCCTTAAGTTGTTAATGTTTTTTTTTGTACTTATTGAAATGTATTTGTTTATATAATACTCACGATAGCCGAGTTGTTGGGTGGTCGGAATTTCGAGTCGAGAGACCCGAGTTCGATCCCCAGGTGGCAGTACCAATGAGTTTTTTAAAAAATTTATGTACGAATTTCATCGTTGGCTTGGACATAAAGGCGGCGACGCGCTCACCACCTGTCACGTTGTCCCGAAAATATCTTCGGTGGAAGGTGGGTCAAAGGGACTTAATTGTCTAGACTTGACCACTGTCTACCCCTGTATTGGGAATTGCGTGAAGATATTTATTTATTTATTTTTATATGTTTATGGAGTAGTTCTATCTAAACATTGACGAGAGCTGGTGTCGACAGTCTTTGTAACAGTTTGTCAGATTTTAAATGTAAACATTGTGTGTACTTAGCTCTTAAAATAAATAAATAAAAATATTACTAATGTTATGATATCGGAATCAACTAATGTATGACACGAAGTACCTAGACCCGAGAAAATATAGAAAAATGGGTTTTCTTCGTCCGAGAATCACAAGGGACACATAGCTGGCGACACCTTTAAATGTGTTCTTTTAAATAAACTGAACTAGGGTGAAGCTTTATGAGGCCTTTATTACATATTGAATCATAGATCATAATATGTTATATCACTAGTAAAAATATATCTCAACTTACAGCATATAAAAAATCGAGGTCGGAAATAGAAAATGAAATTACTTCACCGTCTCTCTCCTCAGAAATATATCCAACATTGTCGAGTCATAAAGCAAGAGTGTAACTTCATTTTATCTCTTAAAAAACATTACTTCAGTTTCAGACGGAAAAAACACGCAATAAATCTCCCGTTTGATCTCAATGCCTTAATAGCTTTTGGTAACGTACTCGCCGTGTACGGACGGAGAATGCTGCCGGAAGCAAAACATGATGAATTTAAAACACATGAGCCAATTATCGTACATAAGCTGTTGAAAAATCCCATTGGTATGAGCCTACCATCTAGGGTTCTCACTCGGTCTATTGACTCTAATGCCGATCACCCAATTACTCGACTATCGTGATAATACGTAAAAAATTTCCGCTTTAATCGAAGTCAGAGATAAAATACAACAATGATTTCCGACAGCAACTGTCTGTGTGATTGTCTCCAAAGTAATGTAACAAATGATGGTGACGGATCTTGTCAACCCTTGCGGAGTAACGAGTGCGACAGCGAACCCAAGAGATGGATTGTTTTGCTAATGATCAAGTCGATTGCTGCAGTAATCCATCTTTGAATCGGGAGCTGTCGTCGAATGACTTAGGATTCGAAGTTAAAAGTATTTCTATCTGTTATCTGACACAAATAAAACAGTCGGAAAATAAAACGACTTTGAAAATATTCTCATGTGCCTATGACTATTATAATGCTTCTTCTTTTAATCTGTTTACTTGAAAGTCATCATGATTTGCGTTCAATTAATAATTTACGAAAAGGTGTAAGTGTTAAAATTCCACTGCAGCACACAAGCTTCTTTTGTAGGAAAGATTTCATTTATTTTCCCACAGTTAACATGCTCGGCAAGTATGTTGGTGTTACCAGTACGAGACATCTCGCAACTCACATGCTGTTGCGTCACTAGTCTACTTTATTATTTTCGAGATGGCTAAAACATTATTAATCTAAGTAAGAGTTAAAGAGGCTTTACCTCCTATGAATTTAGGAAGAAATATATTAGCAATATATAAGAAGAAATTCTCGTATAATTGTAAATAACAACATAACACAGATGTTTCAAAGGCATTGTATCTTGCGCCGTATCAGACTTCAGCTGTCTCGTCGTAAAGACGTAGCTTGTTACATTAGTCGAATGGACAACGAAACGTCAGCCATTGTCTGCTCACTTTTGACATTTTCAACGAACTTTAAAAAAGAAGAATGTTTCAATTCGGGTGCACGTCTTTTTATGTTCGTTAGGTAATAACTCTGAAACTATGCCAATTATAGCTCAGAATACAGATATTGTTCCATATTTTAATAATAATAAATAAATATATACATAGTTAGGGACAACATCACAGGCATTTCTCTGGAACCAAAATCAACGAAGTTACCACAAAAATCGGTGCTTCAACCACTCGTTCATGGAGGCCGTCATAATACAAACAGCTTTTGTCCGAGCACATTCGATGCACACCTGCTCTGTTCTCCAGATTCGATTCCCGCCAGCATTTGTACAAAGTAAATAGACCTGCGAGCCCCGCAGCCGCCGCCCGCTCGCGGGATGGAACCACGTAGGCGATTGTAGGTGGAATAACTCGACGTGATATCTACGGTGTCGTAATGAAATTCCATATTGATCTCAAATATTATTGCTCATGAATACCATAATATCTCTATTAATATCTAAACCTATGATTGTAGCTCATCTTATTTGTGAAGGGATTACTAACATTTGTAAATTCATTTAAGTCACGATAGCCGAGTGGTTGGGCGGTCGGAATTTCGTGTCAAGAGACCCGAGTTCGATCCTCAAGTGTCCGTACCAATGGGTTTTTCTAAAAACCTATGTACAAATTATATCGTCGGCTTGGACATAAATACGGCGACGGGCTCACCACCTGTCACGTTGTCCCGAAAATATCTTCGGTGGAAGGTGGGTCGAAGGGACTTAAATGTCTAGACTTGACACATGTCTACCCCTGTATTGGGAATTGCGTGAAGATTTTTTGTTAATTCATTTAATATATTCCTTAAAGACTTATTTAAAAATATTAATTAACTATTTTTAAATAAGTCTTTAAGGAATATTTAAATTGTTATTTGTATACTCTTCGGGTAATACGGAGAATCTTAATAATTATTTTATAAGACCCATGTTACTATGATACATTGTGTATTTACTAATAAAATAAATTTGATTTGATTTATTTGAAGGCTCAATGCTCGATGCTAATGCAACTTTGGAACTTCCAGCTAGGGGATAAAAATTTTATAATTATTTTGTGAAAAGAAGTGTTCTAGTTTCAATATAGTATTGTATATTCTAATCTATTTTCTGTGTGATGTTGCACGCATACAATGTACTAATATTACATTTTTAGAAACGAAAGTAACACTCTGCGTTAGAACAAATTGTCCGCAGACGTGACACCGCCGACGATCTCGCAAGACGTGTTGGGTAAAGGAGACGTCGGGATAGGTTATTACTCACACGTGTGAGGCGAGGTCATTTAAAGAGGGTGTGTTTGCAGATTTTTGCTAATGGCTTCGACTGAAGGTCTTTGTAAATCGATGACGTAGTAATAGTTAACTTGAATAGTACATAATAGAAATACACACATACATAACGGCCACTAAAAGTTCACGGCAGGATTCGACAGGAAAAGGTCGCGGGTTCAGTCTCCGCTGGTATCATTTGTTTGTGAAAAATATCTCGTTAATATTATATCATAACGCTCACCATTTTTATTGATTTAAAAAACGGAAATATCTACAAAAACAAAGTTGTGTGCGCTCTTCTGTCTTTGGAGGAAATAATTCGCGAGCAACAGATCTGCGAGTAAAATAATATAAAGGGATTAAACAATCTCAAACACTTCTTTTATAAAGCTAACTTTTGTAAGGGACTTTGTAGTCCTGATAGTCGAGAGGTTGGGTGATTGGTATTAGAATCAAGAGACCTAATTTCGATCCCCAGGAGGTAGGCATATAACAATGTTTTTTTTTATTTATGTACGATTAATAACGTTCGATTGGATATAAAGACGGTGAAAAAGACACCAGGCGTCATGTTATCTCAAAAAAATTCTCGCTTAAACGAAAGGACCTAACTGTCTAGAACTCAGTCTACCTCACTTTTGCGAATGGAATGAAGATATATTATAATATATACGATCTATGTGTCTTTTGTCTATGCGAAGTATATTCTTTTATAAATGGACAATATACGAATCCGTCTCCATCGCGTACTGAAATTATCTTTTGGTTACATTGCGTTCCCGTTACAAATACAAATATAAAAAAAAGAATTTCATTTAATCAATTATCCAAATTTATAATACTTCCCATTCTCTGCCGTAACAAACATCAAATCGAGAACATTATTTCCGTCCGTAGCTAACGTAGCTATCCGCTACGTCGCTCCAACGCGGTCCAAAGGCGGTTTTTCCATCTAACAACATAGGCTCATACAATACAATTCCATGCAATCTCGGCTACACGTCCCGTGAGATCTCGCCTACACTCGTCATGAATTACTGCTGTCAATAAACATTTTATGGATAAAGTTAATTATAAAATAGTTAAGTAGCGGAGTGGTTTGGTGAACAGAATTCGAGTCAAAAGACCCGTGTTCGATGCCCAGGTGATAGGTTCGTACTAATGTGTTTTATGAAAACTTACGTACGATTAATTTTGTTGGTGTGGACACTAACACACAAAGATGGCGACAAACTCAACACCGGCCATGTCACAAAAATGCACTCGTATAGCCCAAAAACAAAATTAATAAAAAAATATATTTTCGCGCCATTCCTAATACAGAGATAGACAGATGTCTAGACAATTAAGTCCTTTCGACCAAAGGTGAGTCGAAAGGACGTAATTGTCTAGACTAGACCTCTATGTACCCCTGTATTGGGAGTTGCGTGAAGATATTTATTTATTTAAGCTTATGCCCATTTTTATGAAAGCTAATAAACTCAGTTGTTACTTTGCGAAACATCCTATATGTTGTTATAAAATTATATTGTACGATTTTGCACGCAAAAATAAATGGCGTATGGTACCTGGTACGAAGGGAAGTTCCTTTCACAGATGCGTGCACTAATTTTGCTGCTCAACACAAGGTAACATACCTCGAACGACGATTACGCGACACGTGTTTCGCCTCTAAACAAGGCATCAGTCATGCTACTAGACACTACAACTTTGGACCGAAGAGCGGCACTCACTTCGGTCGAACGTTGACTTTGTCTGGGAGTGATCATCGGTTCTAATGAGGTTCCTCTAACGGAGAAGACAAGGGCGAAAGAAGCTGCGTATGTATTCTCTTTATTGTCGTTATTTAAAAAATAGAAACAATATTAAATATAGGATAATTAGAGAAAGCATTGGAGCAGATGCATTATTCATCTATTATGCAAGGACGAGTTTGAAGGCTCTTTCCTTTGAAAAAGCCTTCAAAATCTCTTTAGATTATATTTCCAATGTTTAATAGTACAAGTGTTGCTAGAGAAATTTAATATTCTTTATCAACACTTGTGCTATTGAACAATGGAAATATATTGCACACTGTTGTTATATTATGATTTAAAAATAAAAGTAGCTGACATTTCATTCTGCACAGCACAAGAAAAGTTACTCATAGAAGTCTACAAAGGAGAACGTTTGTGTATGTAGAATATACATGTCCTTAATACAATAACAGAAATCCCGGTACTTAGCGAGTGTAAATGGTTTTCTTAGAGTTTTATGAAGTTTTTCAACATTCGGAGGCGAGCAGTGACGCTGAGCGATCGATTGCATCGTAGTTGCGGGAAGTTATGAGCTATTCTCGATGGTATTCTATCAGATTTCACACTGATATTTTTTGCAGTGCCGTGGGAGTAAATATCTACCGCATCTTTCTTCCGAAGGGAGTCGTAGGGGCAACTGCGGGACATCAGTTGATAGGTGGCAGAACAACAATCTCGTCAAATACCCAACCGAAGCTAAGCAGACCGATGGCGAATGTCTAATGTCTAAGATGCGAAAATAATTACTTGAGACCCTTGAGTCATCATCATCACCACAGGTCCACTGCAGGACAAAGACGTCTCTCTGGATTTGTCATAATCGTCACACATTGCAATCGGATTGAAGTTCGTAGAATACAACTCCACCGTAAACACTGCTTCTCGTCACCACTCTGCTAAATATTACTCAAGTATTTTTCGAGATGGTTATCCCGCCATCTAATGGTAGCCCGTCATCATAAGTTTTCAAGTCTTGTCCCTTAATCATCCTTTACGACACCCACGGGAACAAGGGGCGGGTCTAAAGAGTCATTATCGCTGTAAAGAATATTTATAATAACATCGAGAAAAAATATAAAAAAATATCTTCAAGCAATTTCCAATACAGGGGTAGACAGAGGTTTAGTCTAGACTAATGTGTCTTCTTGGTCTACTTTTTTCGCATGAGAGAATATAATTATAGCCGTTGCGTAGAGCTCTGTCCGAAAAATTTATTCTATCTCCTTTCTTAGAGTCCATGCTGCTTTCAAACATTTCATGCTCCATACTCCATACTCATAATACTATAATGCACTCCATACATTTAATCCATTACATAACAAGCGCGAGCTGCGAGCCTCTCGATTCTCGAACAAGGTAAACAAGCGACAATTGAATTAAATCCGAGCTCCAACAATGACACCTGAAAGACAAATAAATATATAATAATTTTTAACGTTTATATAATTTTGGACTGAAAAAGAAATTCAGTGTTTTGGTTAAGTAGACGGTATAAAAGTCGCCTGCAAAAGCTCATCGCTCTGCAAAGGGTTTCTGTCAAAAAATTTTAGAGAGGGATTGGATCAGAGACACATCAGCTACGTAACTTTAATGTTGTTGATGAAGTTGACACATCTGGGACAAAATGTTTATTTATTGATACACTTTCTTGCACACACCATAACAAAATCGTTATTAAATAAATATGAATTTAAAAAGCTTAAAAATGGTTGTACAAAGGGTGGTCAAATAAGATTTATCATCAAACATCACATCTTTCATGTTCCTGTATCACCGTAATGACAATTTTTGAAAGGTAACTTCAGTTTGTTGATTTTGTATCACTTATCACAGACTGACGTTAATTAACACGAAGATTGTCACCAGTGTGATTTGAGAGCTCTTGACCTCAATGCATAGGAAATAAAGCAAGAAGTAGTGTACGAGGGATGTTTACAATATTAAAATTGTAATAACGCTTAGCTCTCGTAACCTACTTATGAAGATCTGTTTTCGGCCGACAAGAGTTACAAAGCTTTTTATTATTACTTTTAATCAGCTGAGCGATTTTATTTTTTATTTTCCATAAATCAGAAACAACGAATGTATCACAAACACCCACACCCTCAGAGATGGCGACACCATGAAATTCGATTTGTACCCCACCCGTCCACGGAGGCCGTGCGTAGATATATACTAACAGCTTAATAATTATAGTAACATGCACAACTGGATAACAAACATTCATATTCACCACTCAGTTGTTTGCCCCCGGCGGGGCTCTAACCCGCAACCTATAGCTTCGGAGGCAGTTTCACTAACAACTCGGCTGACGGGTGATCGATACAACAAGGATAATATACTGAGAGACCCGAGTTCGATCCCTTAGTGGCAGGCTCATACCAATGGGTTTAAAACCTATGTACGATTCATATCGTCGGCTAGGCTCACCACCTGTCACGTTGTCCCGAAAATATCTTCGGTGGAAGGTGGGTCAAAGGGACTTAATAGTCTAGACTAGACCTCTGTCTACCCCTGTATTGGGAATTGCGTGAAGATATTTATATATTTGTTTTATTTTATTAAAAATTACAATCTGAATGCAATTCTGAAGTCACGGCTGAAGCTAAGGTTTTGTAGATATTTTGTACAACAACAAAGAATCTTCGAGATGGTTATTTTGATATCTGTCTATAGCCATTGCTTCAAGGTTTTGTGCTATCTTTGGTATCCCGAAATTGGGGTTGTAAATTCTTACGTTAATACCACACAAACTTCATTGCCAAATATAGAACGGATCGCCAAGTTTCACGATTTTACATAGCTATAGCTCTTTTGCTTCTTTAAAATGCATCCTACTTCTTGCTCCCGAGTACTCTTGCCCCTCTTTGAGCAATTTGCTCATAAGGTCTTTGGAAGTTAGTTTTGGCCTTAAAAAACCTTCATTGAAATAAACAACATACAAGTTGAAATGGGGCGGTTTTTTATGTAACACCAATATTTCACTTTCATTGCGAACGTGCCTGTAATATTAAAGAAACGAAAATGTCGCAGCAGCAACTGTTTGCTAATGGCGGCGGCTTCTCTTTTGCTTTGTTCATTTTAATTAAGCCGGCTACTTTGCGCGCGACGCTCGTCACGTCCGGCGCTATTTACGCGCTTGCCTGCCCCTCGCCTTTTTAAAAAACACCATATCCCGTAGCTGTTTAAATTCTAAATTAGAAATGCTCCCTCTTAATTACTATTTGCATTGTCCAGGAGTGTATTTTCATAAATTCTGACTCAAACAGAATTATTTTAACAATTCGCAATATGGTATCAACCGCTGGAGATGAACAATTAGGAAGTTCGCTATAGTATGTACAGTCGTCTCGTTCTGACCTAGCGATACAGAATCGTTTTGTGCGCAAATAATTGCAACTGCCGATTTACAACTGAGTGCGGAAAATTCTTTTTAGTTTTGTTAAAATTTAGTTGAAAAGACGGCCTTAAAGACTATTATATATGCACTATTATTTATTATTATATTGCTCCTTGCTTATTTCACTTTGCGTAATTTACTTGTTGGTCTTATTAGCATTCTCTATTTCAGTAGTTCTGTCATAACTTAATAATGATACATATAACAGCGGCACTTGATACTAATATCAGTTCACAGAGGTTGCTATAAAATGGGCAAACTTGTTCGATGCTTAAAGATATTTTATTATAAAATTATATTGCACAATTCCGCACGTAATAATATGGTAGAGAGAGTGTAGTAGAGCACTTCTTCTCTTCGGCCCGGGTTATATACACCATTTATTTATGCTTGCATGTAAATTTCCGTAAACTTATGTTTGTGTCTATTAACTATCTTGTTCGATTCAATTAACTAAATTGCCACTATAATATAATTGCATGTATGACAAATTGAATAAGTTTCTGAACAGAAATAACAATAAAACAATATAAAAAAATAAATTGCAGTCTTGTCTGGATAGGTAACAGCTCGTTGTTACACTGCGCCGGCGAACGGCAAGCGATCCTCGAACGGATTTACAGAGTCTCTTTTATTTCAATCTAATCCGCGCATTTTCAAATTGTACGTCTCGTAAACGTTTACTTATAAATTAGTTGGAAAGGACACAATTTTATTTATAACATCTGATAATTATTCTGTGTAGACTTAACTTTTCCTGCTGCCATAAAAGGAAAACGAAGCCCCGTTCATAGCACCTGCATACAATTCCATGAGAATATAAATCGTGGGTGGATTAAATTAAAGGGTTCGTAAGTTCGTAACCCTGGCTGTGAACTAAGTCACCTTGAAATAATATTTCTTTAACACGCCCTCATACAGCTGCTTGTGATCTAAAAGAAGAAGAACGATAACGTTCGTTAGAATCTTCGTCACGACATCATACTTATGTCTCAGAAAAAGCATTTAACAAAAATTTTATCTAATTGTCCTTATTTACGTAGTCCCGGAAAATTATTTTAATGGAAGGTCTGTCTGGAAGAAATTGCTATTTCAGCGATTAGGCCACCCTTTGTACAACCATTTTAAGTAAGCATTTTAAATTCATTTTTACGAATTTATGATGCTTTTGTTATGGTGTGTGCAATAAAGAATATAAATAAATAAAAAAAATCTCAGAAGTTATTTTTGGAACCACGTGATATGTATCCGCTTTTTGTAATTATATATTTTATAAGTTTCAATAAAGTTAAATAAATAAATTAATTAATATGCAGTGAGCCCGTCATCATCTTTATGTACAAGCCAACGATATGAATTGTACATAAGTTTATGAAAAAACCTATTGTTACGAGCCTGCCATCTGGAATCGAACTGGGGTCTCTTAACTCGAATTCCAATCTCCCAATTGTCTAGACTTCTGTCTACCCCTGTATTGGAAATGCCGTGAAAATATAATTCTTTTTCTAAGATGTGTAAACTCCGCCGACAACATTAAAGCACCGTAGCTGATACTTCTCTGATCCAATCCCTCTCTAAAAATATTTGACAGAAACCCTTTGCACTGCGTTGAGCACTTGCAGGTGACTTTTATTCCCTCTATTTAACCAAATCACTGAATTTCCTTTTGATTCCGAAAATATGTAAACGTTTAAAAAACTATTATACATTTATTTGTCTTTCAATACTCAGTACTAGAGCTCGGATTTAATTCAATTGTCGGTTGTTTACCTTGTTCGAGAGGCTCACAGCGAAGTAGCGACACTGCGAGTGCGAGCGACACTTAACAGAGCGGAAAAACAACTGCAATTTTATCTCTTATAATTTGTAAATAAAATATTTTAGGGTTTCATCAGTTAGGCGATCTGAATTAGAAGATTCGGGTTTGAAGAGTACCTAAATGAAAACAGACCGGTGACGGACAGCTGCATCTCAGGAGCCAGGTGTCTGTGAACGCTCACCCATTTGCCAGAGATTATGACGATACCTTCTTATTGAAGAGTCTCTAGTGCAGTTGGCGCTATGTATGTTACAACTATTCGGAGAGGTTTCGATAAGTATTGGTATATTACAAGTGTGATATTAAACGTGTGAATATAACTCTGTCTAAAGTTGTAATTGAAAAAATTACTTCGCAACCCTCCGCATACAAATATAAAAAGATATATGTTACCTGGTCCGAAGAGAAGAAGAGCACCACCCTCCCTCCCACAGATGCGTGCACTTATTTCACTGTATGCACCACCACCACCACCACTACACTCAAACCAGGTAACATATACCACCACCGAAAACGCGACACGCTTCGCTTGATAATGCCTTGTTTTGAGGCGAAACACATGTCGCGTTTTCGGTGGTGGTATATGTTACCTGGTCCGAAGAGAAGAAGAGCACCACTCTCCCTCCACAGATGCGTGCACTAATTTCACTGTATGCACCACCACCACTACACTCAAACCAGGTAACATATACCTTTTTATATTTGCATGCGGAGGGTTGCGAAGTAATTTTTTCAATAACAACTTTACAATGAATTTCCGCAAAGTAACGCCTGAGTCAATTAACTATCATAACTCTGTCTGTCGGTTGTATGTAATGGATTAAATGTATGAAGTGCATTATAGTATAGTAAGTATGGAGTAAATGTATAAAATGTTTGAAAGCACCTTGGACCCTAAGTAAGGATACAGAATACATTTTCGGACAAAGCTCCCCGCAACGGCTATAATTATATTCTTTCGTGCGAAAAAAGTGGACAAAGAAGACACATTATATTAATATTTTCCAAAAGCGTGCACAAGTCCCGACCGCACTCCACACTGAGTCAAAACTCGTACGAGCACTGACGTGCACGTGACGTACAACACAAAATCATTTAGTTTATTCTACTAGAACAGTTCCTTATTCTACTAGAACGTACCCATCAAACATTAATTATTTTTTTCAAACTTTAACGCAACCAGTATATACATGAGCGTATATAGATATAAATCGTACATAAGTATTGAAAAACATTATTACGAGCCTACCACATAGGCATTGAACTTGGGTGTCTTGACTCGAATTCCGCTCGCAAAACCTCCCGGCATTCGTGACGCTCATATTTATTCATTTTTACACATAAATAAAAAAAACCTTTACCAAGAGACTATATTTTTGAACAAAAGTTTGAAGTCAATTTGAACTGACACAATAAACAACAGTTTAGGAACTGGTAACATAAGCTTTTTGGAACTAACGAGTATTTACGTGTTACAGTCAGATGGAAAGTTAATATGTTCTCATTTGTTACTGTAAGACTTATAAAACTTCTTAATAATTAAAAGTAATAAAGTCACGACAGCCAAGTGCCTGGTTGATCTAAATTCGAGTCAAGAGACCCATGTTCGATCTCCAGGTGGTAGGCTCTGACCAATTTTTTTCAAAACTTATGTAACTTATGTATCGTATGATCGTTGGCTTGGGCGTCAAGACGGTGAAAGGCCGTTGAGCCATTCTCCGTATTGGGAATATCGTGAGGATATTAAAAATACATAAATAAATAAATAAATAAATATATATATATATATATATATATATATATATATATATATATATATATATATATATATATATATATATATATATATATATATATATATATATATATATATATATATATATATATATATATATATATATATATATATATATATATATATATATATATATATATATATATATATATATATATACATATATATATATATATATATATATATACATATATATATATATATATATACATATATATATGTATGTATATACCTCTGTCTACCCCTGTATTGGGAATTGCGTGAAGATATTTATTTATTATTATTTAGTGATTGAAAATCATAATTTAAATGTTCTCAATATTATTATAAATATTCTTTGCAACGATAAAGACTCTGTAGACCCGTTGTTCCCGTGGGTGTCGTAAGGAATGATTAAGGGATGATTAAGAACGGATGAGTGATCATCGGTTCTAATGAGAGTCGCATGATTGATGCCTTGTTTAAAAGCGAAACACGTGTCGCGTAATCATCGTTGGAGGTTTGTTAACTTGTGTTGAGCAGTAGAATTAGTGCACGCCTCTGTGAGAGGGAGCATAGTGCACTACTTCCCTTCGGACCAGGTACCATACGCCATTTATTTTTGCGTGCGAAATCATGTAATATTGTTACTTTGCGAAATATCATAATACAACATATATGATATTTCGCAAAGTAACAACTACGTCTATTAGCTTTCATAAAAGCGGTGTAAATGTTCTTTACGTATAGCCCAAAAACAAAATAAATGAAAAAAATTATGTCTTCAACCCATTCCAAACGCAGGGGTAGACAGAGATTTAGGTATACAATTAAGTCCTTTCGACCTACTTTTCACTGAGTTCATTTTTCGAATATGACCGGTGTGTGACCGAGTGTGTCGCCGTCTTTGTGTGTTTAGTGTCCACACCAATAATATAAATCGTACGTAAGTTTTCGATTAAACACATTGGTACGAACCTACTACTTGGGCATCGAACACGGGTCTCGTGACTCGAATTCTGATCACCAAATCACTCCGCTACTTGACTATTTACTAATTGATTAACTTTATTCATAAAACATTTATTCACAGCAGTAATTCATACGAGTGTAGGCGAGATCGCACGGGACGTGTAGCCGAGATTTTGTGGAATTGTGTTGTAGGCTAAAGTTGTTAGATGTAAAAACCGCCTTAATAAGAATGAGTATAGACTTCACAGTAACAGAGCATCGTTCACTAACTACAAGCGACGTTATTGTGCTACGAGCCGTTTACGTCAATTAAATTATGTTTACTTTAAATCATGCTCCCGGCGCTGGAGCGACGTAGCGGATAGCTACGTTAGCTACGGACGGAAATAACGCTCTTGATTTGATATTTGTTAGGTAGAGAATGTGAAGTGTCATGAATTTGGATAATTTGTTAAATAAAATCACATGTTTTTGTTTTATATTTGTCTTTGTGATGAGAATACAATATAACCAAAAGACAAATATTAGTAAGGCACGGAGATGAACTCTGAAAGAGAGAGAGAGACTGGATTCTTCCATTCTTTTATACATTTGTACATAGACAAAAGACACATAGGTCATAGAAATCCTACAACAAACACAAATATATATACATATCGGTAAACAGATAAATATTTTTTATAGAAGAGGCTTGCAAACGAGCAGGTGGCTCACGTGATGGTAAGTGATTACCGCCGCCCATGAACACCCGCAATACCAGAGGCATAGCAGATGCGTTGCCGGCCTTAGAGTGCCCCCCCCCAGAATTGGGGGAGGGGGTGTGTGGGCATCGGGTTAGCTGCACTCACCAGACGAAACGCAGAAGTTTGTTAGACTTCTACTTCACGCCGGTATTCTGTGAGGTCGCGGTACTTCCCCGGTCGAGCCGGCCCATTCATGCAACAACAAAAGCTGATGCGTGGCTCTACCACACAGTAGTGAGTTTACTAATTTTCCCTTAGACTATACAATTTCATTAATCACTTCAAATTCATTTATATGTATAGATAGTATAAATTAATCAAAACATATCTATTAGTATTCTTACATTATCGTCGGATTCTATCAGCTAAGTATTGACCTGCGCACAAACAAAGTAAAAATTTAGTCGCAATAAAACTTTTCAGCGCGAAATATAGTCCGCGGAATTTAAACAATACTCTCACAGAAATCTATGACTCATTGTAAATAATCATCATGCTCAGGTGCTCAAAGCCGGAAGGATGGTTTTGATTTTATTAGGCTAGGTTACGTTTTTTAATAAAGGTGCATATTTAATTAGCTTTTTAAGTTATTTAAAAATATGTATCTTCAGGCATTTCAATACTGGGGTAGACACAGGTCTAGACAATCCATTCCTTTCACTAACCTTTTAGTGAACGCATTATTTTGAAACAACGTGACAAGTGTTATCGCCATCCTTATAGCCAAGCCAACGATATAAATAGTATATTACTTTTTAAAAAACTTAATGGTATGTTCCTACCTCCTGAAGATTGAACTCGGGTCTCTTGAATCGAATTCTGATCACCCAACCACTCAACTATCATGACTTCGTAAGTTAGCTTATAAAAATAAGTGTTTGAGTTTGTTTAATCATTTTATATTATTTTACTTGTAGATCTTTCGCTCGCGAATTCCTTCCTCCAAAGGAAGCAGAGCACACTGAACTTTGATTTTCTAGATATATGCGTTTTTTAAACAAATAAAGAATGTTGAGCGTTATGATATAACATTATCGAGATATTTTTCACAAACAACTTACACCAGCGGAGACTGAATCCGCGACCTTGTTCTGTTGAGTCCTGCCGTGAACTTTAACTGGCCGTTATGTATATATGTATTTCAGTTATGTACTATTCCTCTAAACAAATAAACTTTTACTACATGATCGATTTCAAGAGGCCTTTCTTTGATCATCTGATACAGTTGATGCTATTAGCGAGAAATCTGCAAACACACCCTCTTTAAATGGCCTCGCCCCACACGTGCGAGTAATAACCTTTCCCGGCGCCTTCATTACCCAACACGTCTTGTGAGATCGTCGGCGGTGTCACGTCTGCGGACAATTTGTTTCAACGCACGCTGTTACTTTCGTTGCTAAAAAATTATAAATTAGTACATTGTATGCATGCAACATAATATAGAAACTAGACTAGAATATAGAATACTATATTGAAACGGGAATAGACTATTTTTCACAAAACAATTGTAAACTTTTTCCCCTAGCTGGATTTTATGTTCTTCGGATGACGAGCATTTAGTCGTCAAATAAATCAAATCTATTCCATTTGTAAATACAAAATATGTCATAGTAACATGAGTCTTATGAAGTAATTATTAAGAATCTCTGTATTTAACCCGTAGGTTATACACATAAACATTAAAATATTCCTTAAATTACTTATGTAAATAAATTAAATTAATTAAATTAACAAATGTTAGTAATCCTTTTGTACATTAGATGAGCAACAATCATAGGCTATCATAGGTAATGAGTAATACGACAATATTTGAGATCAATATAGAATTTCATTACGACGCGGCAGATATCACGTCGAGTTATTCCATTAAATCGCCTACGTGGTTCCATCCCGCGATCGGGCGGCGGCTGCGGAGCTCGCAGATCTATTTGCTTTGTACAAATGCTGGCCAACATTGGATAAGGAGAACAGAGCAGGTGTGCATCGAATGTTTCCGAATAAAAGCTTTTTGTAATAAGACGGCCTCCATGAACATGAGTGGCTGACACAGGGATTTTAATGTCAGTTCTCAGGGCGGGTACAATTACCGGACAGGTCGATGTAGAAAATACTGTCCTAATATTTTCGGTTCTGGGTATTTGTGGTATCTTCATTGATTTTGGTTCCATAGCACAAGTGTTTTAGCTACTTGCTTTGGGATCAGAGCAATGTATGTGATGTTGTCCCTATGTATGTATTTATTTATTATTATTATTAGAATACCAAACAATATCTGTATTCTGAGCTAGTTCTTAAGTGGAAAGAAATCGATTTAAATATTACGGAGTTATGAGTTAACGAATATTAAAAGACGTGCACCCTAAGATCTTCTCCTTTTTTGAAATCCGTTGAAAATGTCAAATAGTGAATAGGCAATGGTGGACGTTTCGTTGTCCATTCCACTCGTCTTTGCGACGAGTCAGCTGAAGTCTGATACGGCGCAGGATACAATGCCTTTGGAACATCCCGCTCCGGACAGATTGAAAAGGGGATACGTAATTTAGAACTTTAGAACTGTGTTGTGTTGTTTATGAACAATTGTACGAGAAAGTACGCAGTACATAAAGTTAATGTTGTTATTTGTATGTTGTGTCTATTCAATACTACAAGTGCTTTAGGTGATCACTCTGGGATCGGAGCAATGTATATGTCCCTATGTATATAATTGTGTAGTCGATTGATATAAATTTTTTAGCCTTTTAGGTTTTTTATATTTAGCAAAAATTTGCATAGTAATAATGAAATGAACAGTTGCAAAACTTCTCTGTCTAGTTTATGTTGTCGCCCAGCAGTATTATGATTTAGCAGAGGTTTATGTGGTGCAGCTATTAACAACCAAATTGACTCATTTTTAAAATTTAGCAACAGAAAATGTTAGTGTAAATTTACCTTGCACCTCTTCTTGGTTCATGTAAATTCGTTAAATATTCAAACGTATTTGAATGTGAAATAAAATCTATACAAATGGTACAGTTGATGACTTAATGTAGGACCCCATCTCCATAAATTACACCTTCACGCAGCCCACCGTAAAGATACGGCTGACAAGCGTGAATCTATCAAGTTTTTTCTGGTCCTCGTTCACCCAAACATACTCGTAGATAGGTTACCACAGATAGGTCCGGGTGCGGCTTCCGGTCGGTTCAATGTAGAAAACACTACGTTTTCTCGGGTCTGATTGTTTTTGGTACATTCTTTGTGTCTGATTCCACAGTACAAGTGTACTTACTGACTTTGGGATCAGAGGAATGCATGTGATTGCCCTATTTATGTATAAATTTATGCATGTACTCACATATTTACAAAAATGTTCAATCAGAAACATCTAAGGGGTCGTCAAAAATGCTAATTAGATTACGTGATTAATGGACAACCCTAAGCATAAGTTATTTGGTTACTTGCGGCTACATTGATAAAGCATTATCTTATTTTTATAGAATTACTTCAAACGAGGTAATCATGTATTTATAAAAAAATAATACTTACCTAAATAAAACCTTTTAAAAATAGACCTCTAAGATAGTACAACAAAGTGCACAGGTACTTTATTGTACTAATTATAAACATAACAATTAACAACGTTCTGAAGTTGTAAACTTTTCACGAATTTCCCAATGTTCGGGTAGGCATAAGTCGAGACAATTTATTCATTTTGCCTTGAGCTTATAATAAAGTTTGTTTCATTAGATAGTTTAAAATAAAACGTTTTTTACAGGTTTTATCGCGTTTTTAGTTTTATTTAGTTTTTTTAAAACAATGATAGCGGTATGCTTTGACCTCTACAATGACAAATGACCTCTATAAGTCCTCTCGTGACCACGCGTAAAGCACTCAAAACGATGGGAAGATAAAAAAAAACTAAAACGCGAAATAAAGCGTTCGCATAAATACAAGAAATCGCTAAATAGTTGCTTTTTTAACAGTAAACAGTAGTACAGTTTGAAGTCACCTAGTAAGCAATAAATGCTCGACTGGTGACTCCGCTCGAAGGCAGGGTCGTCTCTCCGGTTATGGTGTAGCAAGTAAGCATTCAGTAAATTAAACTTTAATTAAAACTTTGCTAGAAGAAAATATAAAAAGTAAGCTAGAGTAGTAAATCAATTTCCGAAATAAACAATCCGTTGTAATGTTGGCGGAGCAAAGATGCTGACGTTCAGATTGCTTCTTCCAAATATTATTACTACTATTATTTATCTTCACCTCAATAGTGGAGTACTCAGAATTATAGACGGTTAATTCTTTTTTTCAGTTTTCATTGAAGTTTATTTTGGTACAACTTGGCAGGTGGTAAGTCTGTCGCAGACGAAAATTTTGAAGATCTCAAAGATCTCGTGTCGGTGGCTTTGAGAAGTAGGCGTGAGATTATACTACTCACTCTCTGCCCGTGAAGGTTGCACCCGCAATACCAGAGGCATAGCAGATGCGTTGCTGGCCTTAGAGTGCCTACCCCCCCCCCCCCGGAATTGGGGGAGGGGTGTGTGGGCCTCCGGCCACCTGCACTCACCAGACGAAACGCAGAAGTTTGTGTACGTGTCAACGAAACGTGTGAACTTCTACTTCACGCCGGTATTCTGTGTGGTCGTGGTACTTCCCCGGTCAAGCCCCATTCATGCAACAACAAAAGCTCGTAAATTACAATGGCTGTGGACAGATGGCGGAATAACCTGCGGCCACAAACAAAAGGTAAATATTTAGAAAACTTACACATAAACCTTTGCTAAAAAGATTTATGTACTGCAGCTTTTGTCAACCAAATACATCACTCTCATTCAGGACTCATTTTTACCGTTATGCCACTTAAATGTTAGTATAAATTTACCTTGAACCTTCTCTAGGTTAAACGTATTTAAATATGTAATAAAGTCTATACAAAAGGTACAGTTGATAATTTAGTATAGGAGCCCCATCTCTATCAATCAAAACATCACACAGCGCACCGTGAAGTGGCGGCTGACAAGCGTGAATCTATCAAGTTTTCTCTGGACCTCATTCACCCAACCATACTCGTAGATAGGGTACCATATGCGCCTCCTACGTCCAGTCGCAAATAATTATAAATTATAACAAATTTTTAATAAAAGAGAATTTTAAAAATTCTACTGACGTGGTTGGATCCGTGACCTTTACCATACCGTATCGAATGCTGCATATGTTAGAAGTAAGAATAGTTTCTGGAAGATACTGCCAACGCTCCTAAGAGGGATACGAATTACAGATTTAAAATTTCCACTAACGCCAGTAGGACACAGTGGCTCGGAGGTAAGACCGTTTTCAGTTTACATATTTAATTTATCGTCTATTTAACAACAAAAGGCTCAGCACGGCTTAAATGCACTAAAATCATCAGAATTCATGTGTAAAATAGTTCTCATTTTGCGCTTGAAGACCTTTGCCGTTGAATACATAAAGATGTGAGTTATATGAGGTCCCCTCGCGAAACTTATGCCATTAGACACATGACATTGCAACGTGCTCTGTAACTGTAAATTGGTGAAGTTGTGTTCATTGAGTTAACGCCACGGCCCAGTGTAATACTGATATAACTTTGGTCACGTGTTTGTGTTGTTTGTGATGGTAGCACTGCAGTCTCCTTTGTTTTGATAAATATTACTTTCTCCGTTTGTCTTGAAAATAATAATACTGTTACAGAATTCAGATAGTCAGGACGACAGTCATCATAGGATCTGAGTAATGTACGAGTATGTACAATTGCTTGCACTTGTGTTATGAAAACGGAAAAAACTAATTATGATATGATGCAGAATATGTGGTTTTCCACAATCACTCGAAAACTATTTCTTAGCTTAAAAAGGCAATACATATGCGTGAAGTTTGACAAAATTCTGTATATCCTGAATTTCTAATTCCGACCAAAATATGAAAGAAAAAAATATATTTACAAACGAATTAACAAAATAGAAACAAGTCTTTCACAACAAGTAAGGAGGCGCAAAATTTTTACAGGTTTTTTTACGTGTAATATTTAGCAATAGCAAAAGCATACAGTTATAAATGCGGATTATCCTTTCAGTAGAATTCGACTCAAATGTAACTTGTTTTCATGAGATTATAGGGTACCAAAATAAAATTTCACAAAGTGGGAAATTGTACATTTGTATAGATCCGAAGCCTGCGTTGTTCGGATACAGAGGCTAACCGAGTAATCTTCGTCGGGATCAACTGCTCTCATGCTCCCGAATCTAATCGGCGCTGGACTTTACTTCTGAACCAGTATTCAATTATGTATATAATTCATATCTTATATTCACAATAGCCGAGTGATTAAGCGATTGGAATTCTAGTCGAGAAACCCGAGTTCGATCCTCAGCTGGTAGGCCACTCGGCTATCGTGACTACGATAAAAATGATATAAGAAACACGAACCAAATACCTATATAATCTGTTGAACCGCTTTGTGCTAACAACTTGTAGCATTCTGAAGCACCAAAAATTATTACCTATAAATCCTATACGGAAATTTCAATCATTAGTTCTGCGCTCAACTTCTAAATCGATTCAATAAATATTGAATCGATTTCGAAATACACTGTTTCAGCTTCGCGACAGTTTTATTTTTCCTTCACAATGGCAGGCTGTTTTATTTAACGAGTAGGTAAAGACTCGTTAAATAAAACAGCCTGACAAACCTTTATAAAGATGAAGGTTTGTCAATTTAAAAATCGAATTCCAATTTAAAAAGTTCCTAAATTTTATCGCTAAGGTAAAATTTGGGACTGATGAATATATTTTCGTGTTGAGTAATATTTTTATAGGCTAAACGTTTTAGAAGTGCGACACATGCTGTAAATGGCTCCAGCTATGCGACACATCTGCGAACATTGTCGAATGAAGATACAGGTGCTTATCACCTTATCACCACTGAGAAATAAAATGTAGTCACCCAGTCCGTAGATCGCTATAGCATTCAAACCAAAACACAACCGATGTTTCTCTGCTATTTAGCACAAAATTCTAATCAATCTTCATGTACATGTTCATTAACCTTTTGTGGATCTTGAGAAAGCATTTGATAAGGTTGTAAGGAAGAAAATGTGGGAACTGTTGCCGGGGTATGGTGTGGATGGTCGATTGCTAAGGGCTGTGCAGTCACTTTACTGTGACTGTAAAGCCTGTATGCGGGTAGGGCATGACCTGTCACCCATGTTTAGCGTCCAAACGGGCGTAAAACAGGGTTGTGTCATGTTTTCCTGGCTGTTCATACTGTATCTTGACAGCTGTTTACAGAAGCTGAAAGATAGCTGTTTGGGTGTGAAATTGGGTGACATAAAAGTAAATTGTCTGCTATATGCTGATGATGCAGTGCTTATTGCACCATCAGAGGCAGAACTGCAGGCATTAGTCAGTCTTTCCAACCTACCTTTCACCGAAGACTTGTTTTGGAAAACTTGTGCCTGTAACCGTCATTTATGTCCAAGCCAAGGACATAAATCGTACACAAGTTTTGAGAAAAACCTATTGGTACAAGTACCACCTGGGGATCGAACTCGGGTCTCTTGCCTCGAATTCTGATCGCCTTTTACATGACGTACTTTGATTGCCAAAATTTGTTGCTTCTTACAACAGCTGCAAAAAAAGAGTTCGTTGTTTCTCAACTCGTATTTTGTTATGTTTTTGATATCGTTCACATTAAATTTAGCGTATGAATTGTTGATAATTAATCAAAAGAATAGATTTGGTCACTGGAGTCGAAGAGTTTCCACAAAAATGAATTTAAAACATTTTCAGTAATCAACGATGTGTTAAAATTGTGTTCGCGACTGGAAAATCAAAAAACTGTTAAATGATTGCAGTAATAGTATTATTAGATAGAGGGAAAGTCACGATAGCCGTGATGTTGTAAAATCGGAATTCCTGTCAATAAACCCGAGTTCGGTCCCCAGGTAGACTCGTACTAATGAGAATTTTCTAAACCCTGTACGATTTGTATTGTTGGCTTGGATATAAATACGGCATCATGCTCAGCACATGTCAGGGATTCTAAAAATACTTCGGTAAAGGATAGATTGAAGAACTTAATTTTCTAGACCCCTGTCTACCTGGATATCTGTACCAATTATTGTAAATATCGTGAAGATATTTATTTATTATTGTTATGATTGTGTTTACTCTGGTTCTGACCAAACAAATAAATATATATTAATCAATACATTAGGCCGGCCCGCAGACGGCGCTCCGCTCGCACCGCCGCGCGCGGACATGTGGCCACACGACTCCTGATTTGCTCCGGGCACTTCAGCACTTTGATTGACTTTATTCCCAACAGACACCGAGTTCAATTGGATTATAAACATTGATACATAAATGTTAGAAACAGACCGCCCGTGGGGATTCGACTGTAGGGGAAAGTTGTTTAAAATAAAATACACTGAAAATTTTTATATTCATATAAGTTTTAAAAATGGCGATAATAAACATTGACCGTTGAGTTCGCCCTTCAAATTCGGCGAGTGAGTCGACCTGCACGCTCCAAAAGCACTTTATCCTTTAAACTTAATCCGCTTTCTCACGCGAGGAATTCTGTAGATTAGATTTCTGTCCCTTTTTGCACTATGTTTGTGGACTTAATTATTGATGCTTACTCGTAGACGGCAGAGAAATTGTAAACTTTCAATTGTTTCTGCATATTCGGAAACGGGAAATTTATTGCGTATTTTTTCCGTCTGAAACTGTAATGCTTTTTAAGAGATAAATAAAGTTACACTCTTGCTTTATGATTCGGCAATGTTTGACATATTTCTAAGCAGAGAGACGGTAAAGTAATTGTGATTTTCTACTTCCGACCTCGAGTTTTATATGCTGTAAGTTGATTTATGGTTTTGCTAGCGATATAACATATTACGATCAATGATTCAATAAGTATTTAATGCCTTATAAAGGTACACCGTAGTTCAGTTAATTTAAATAACACGCTCACGCACACGCAGTGTCGTGCTATGTGATCCTTGTGATTCCCGGATGTTGAATACATAACCACTTTTCTATATTTTCTCGAGTCTGGGTATTTTGTGTCATACCTTTGTTGTTTCCGATTTCATGACTATACTTTTTTTATTTATTTTATCTTCACGCAAAATCCCTGACGGGGTAGCCAGTGAGAACAGATAGCCAATTGTCGCGATCCTTACATACCTCTTTCTCTTCATTCAGATTCAAAATTTTCTTTATACATGCACGTCGATGTATCCGAGTAGTCTTGACCCTGCCGTCTTCGAGCAATTTGCTCACATGTTCTTCAAAAGTTAGTCTCGGCCTTTTGATATCAACTTTCGCGCTATATAACAAAGTCGGTACCAGCACTGCGTTATGTATCGCAAGGCGTGCATTTTTCACTACGCTTTGCTTTTGGACTAACGCAGTCAAGGCACCGTTGACCTTGTTTCCGGCAGCGACACGCCTGTCCACATCTATATCACATTTTCCATCCCGGCAAAAAGCAATGCCCAAGTACACAAACTCATTCACCTGTTCTAGACATTTCTTCGTTCCTTTCAAATACCAGATACTTAGTTTTATTAGCATTTAAACGGAGATCTTTATTTTCACATTCCTCTTTTATACACGTGACTAATGCCTGCAGTTCTGCCTCTGACGGTGCAATAAGCACTGCGTCATCGGCATACAGCAGACAATTTACTATACTTAATTTCATATTTATTTATTATTGTTATGATTGTGTTTACTCTGGTTCTGACCAAACAAATAAATATATATTAATCAATACATTAGGACGGCCCGCAGACGGCGCTCCGCTCGCACCGCCGCGCGCGTACATGTGACCACACGACTCCTGATTTCCTCCGGGCACTTCAGCACTTTGATTGACTTTATTCCCAACAGACACCGAGTTCAATTGGATTATAAACATTGATACATAAATGTTAGAAACAGACCGCCCGTGGGGATTCGACTGTAGGGGAAAGTTGTTTAAAATAAAATACACTGAAAATTTAAATTAAAATACACTGGTATTTTAATTTAAATTTTTATATTCATATAAGTTTTAAAAATGGCGATAATAAACATTGACCGTTGAGTTCGCCCTTCAAATTGCTAAATAGATTACGTGATTAATGGACAACCCTAAGCATAAGTTATTTGGTTACTTGCGGCTACATTGACAAAGCATTATCTTATTTTTATAGAATTACTTCAAACGAGGTAATCATGTATTTATAAAAAATAATACTTACCTAAATAAAACCTTTTAAAAATAGACCTCTAAGATAGTACAACAAAGTGCACAGGTACTTTATTGTACTAATTATAAACATAACAATTAACAACGTTCTGAAGTTGTAAACTTTTCACGAATTTCCCAATGTTCGGATAGGCATAAGTCGAGACAATTTATTCATTTTGCCTTGAGCTTATAATAAAGTTTGTTTCATTAGATAGTTTAAAATAAAACGTTTTTTACAGGTTTTATCGCGTTTTTAGTTTTTTTAAAACAATGATAGCGGTATGCTTATGACCTCTACAATGACAAATGACCTCTATAAGTCCTCACGTGACCACGCGTAAAGCACTCAAAACGATGGGAAGATAAAAAAAACTAAAACGCGAAATAAAGCGTTCGCATAAATACAAGAAATCGCTAAATAGTTGCTTTTTTAATAGTAAACAGTAGTACAGTTTGAAGTCACCTAGTAAGCAATAAATGCTCGACTGGTGACTCCGCTCGAAGGCAGGGTCGTCTCTCCGGCTATGGTGTAGCAAGTAAGCATTCAGTAAATTAAACTTTAATTAAAACTTTGCTAGAAGAAAATATAAAAAGTAAGCTAGAGGAGTAAATCAATTTCCGAAATAAACAATCCGTTGTAATGTTGGCGGAGCAAAGATGCTGACGTTCAGATTGCTTCTTCCAAATATTATTACTACTATTATTTATCTTCACCTCAATAGTGGAGTACTCAGAATTATAGACGGTTAATTCTTTTTTTCAGTTTTCATTGAAGTTTATTTTGGTACAACTTGGCAGGTGGTAAGTCTGTCGCAGACGAAAATTTTGAAGATCTCAAAGATCTCGTGTCGGTGGCTTTGAGAAGTAGGCGTGAGATTATACTACTCACTCTCTGCCCGTGAAGGTTGCACCCGCAATACCAGAGGCATAGCAGATGCGTTGCTGGCCTTAGAGTGCCTACCCCCCCCCCCCGGAATTGGGGGAGGGGTGTGTGGGCCTCCGGCCACCTGCACTCACCAGACGAAACGCAGAAGTTTGTTAGACTTCTACTTCACGCCGGTATTCTGTGTGGTCGTGGTACTTCCCCGGTCAAGCCCCATTCATGCAACAACAAAAGCTCGTAAATTACAATGGCTGTGGACAGATGGCGGAATAACCTGCGGCCACAAACAAAAGGTAAATATTTAGAAAACTTAAAATAACACGCTCACGCACGCAATGTCGCTTGCTATGTGATCCTTGTGATTCCCGGATGTTGAATACATAAAGATGTGAGTTATATGAGGTCCCCTCATGAAACTTATGCCATTAGACACATGACATTGCAACGTGCTCTGTAACTGTAAATTGGTAAAGTTGTGTTCATTGAGTTAACGCCACGGCCCAGTGTAATACTGATATAACTTTGGTCACGTGTTTGTGTTGTTTTGTGATGGTAGCACTGCAGTCTCCTTTGTTTGATAAATATTACTTTCTCCGTTTGTCTTGAAAATAATAATACTGTTACAGAATTCAGATAGTCAGGACGACAGTCATCATAGGATCTGAGTAATGTACAGTATGTACAATTACTTACACTTGTGTTATGAAAACGGAAAAAACTAATTATGATATGATGCAGAATATGTGGTTTTCCACAATCACTCGAAACTATTTCTTAGCTTAAAAAGGCAATACATATGCGTGAAGTTTGACAAATTCTGTATATCCTGAATTTCTAATTCCGACCAAAATATGAAGAAAAATATATTTACAAACGAATTAACAAAATAGAAACAAGTCTTTCACAACAAGTAAGGAGGCGCAAAATTTTTACAGGTTTTTTTACGTGTAATATTTAGCAATAGCAAAAGCATACAGTTATAAATGCGGATTATCCTTTCAGTAGAATTCGACTCAAATGTAACTTGTTTTCATGAGATTATAGGGTGCCAAAATAATATTTCACAGAGTGGGAAATTGTACATTTGTATAGATCCGAAGCCTGCGTTGTTCGGATACAGAGGCTAACCGAGTAATCTTCGTCGGGATCAACTGCTCTCATGCTCCCGAATCTAATCGGCGCTGGACTTTACTTCTGAACCAGTATTCAATTGTATATAATTCATATCTTATATTCACAATAGCCGAGTGATTAAGCGATTGGAATTCTAGTCGAAACCCGAGTTCGATCCTCAGCTGGTAGGCCACTCGGCTATCGTGACTACGATAAAATGATATAAGAAACACGAACCAAATACCTACATAATCTGTTGAACCGCTTTGTGCTAACAACGCCCAGCATTCTGAAGCACCAAAAATTATTACCTATAAATCCTATACGGAAATTTCAATCATTATTTCTGCGCTCCACTTCGAAATCGATTCAATAAATATTGAATCGATTTCGAACTACACTGTTTCGGCTTCGCGACAGTTTTATTTTTCCTTCACAATGGCAGGCTGTTTTATTTAACGAGTAGGTAAAGACTCGTTAAAACCTTTATAAAGATAAAGGTTTGTCAATTTAAAAATCGAATTCCAAATTAAAAAGTTCCTAAATTTTATCGCTAAGGTAAAATTTGGGACTGTTGAATGTTTTCGTGTTGAGTAATATTTTTTATAGGCTAAACGTTTTAGAAGTGCGACACATGCTGTAAATGGCTCCAGCTATGCGACACATCTGCGAACATTGTCGAATGAAGATACAGGTGCTTATCACCTTATCACCACTGAGAAATAAAATGTAGTCACCCAGTCCGTAGATCGCTATAGCATTCAAACCAAAACACAACCGATGTTTCTCTGCTATTTAGCACAAAATTCTAATCAATCTTCATGTACATGTTCATTAACCTTTTGTGGATCTTGAGAAAGCATTTGATAAGGTTGTAAGGAAGAAAATGTGGGAACTGTTGCCGGGGTATGGTGTGGATGGTCGATTGCTAAGGGCTGTGCAGTCATTTTACTGTGGCTGTAAAGCCTGTGTGCAGGTAGGGCATGACCTATCACCCATGTTTAGCGTCAAACGGGCGTAAAACAGGGTTGTATCATGTTTTCCTGGCTGTTCATACTGTATCTTGACAGCTGTTTACAGAAGCTGAAAGATAGCTGTTTGGGTGTGAAATTGGGTGACATAAAAGTAAATTGTCTGCTATATGCTGATGATGCAGTGCTTATTGCACCATCAGAGGCAGAACTGCAGGCATTAGTCAGTCTTTCAACCTACCTTTCACCGAAGACTTGTTTTGGAAAACTTGTGCCTGTAACCGTCATTTATGTCCAAGCCAACGATGAAATTCGTACATAAGTTTTTGTAAAACTCATTGGTACTGCCACCTGGGGAATCGAACTCGGGTCTCTTGACTCGAATTCTGATCGCCTTTACATGACGTACTTTGATTGCCAAAATTTGTTGCTTCTTACAACAGCTGCAAAAGAGTTCGTTGTTTCTCAACTCGTATTTTGTTATGTTTTTGATATCGTTCACATTAAATTTAACGTATGAATTGTTGATAATTAATCAAAAGAATAGATTTGGTCACTGGAGTCGAAGAGTTTCCACAAGAATGAATTTAAAACATTTCAGTAATCAACGATGTGTTAAAATTGTGTTCGCGACTGGAAAATCAAAAACTGTTAAATGATTGCAGTAATAGTATTATTAGATAGAGGGAAAGTCACGATAGCCGTGATGTTGTAAAATCGGAATTCCTGTCAATAAACCCGAGTTCGGTCCCCAGGTAGACTCGTACTAATGAAATTTTCTAAACCCTGTACGATTTGTATTGTTGGCTTGGATATAAATACGGCATCATGCTCAGCACATGTCAGGGATTCTAAAAATACTTCGGTAAAGGATAGATTGAAGAACTTAATTTTCTAGACCCCTGTCTACCTGGATATCTGTACCAATTATTGTAAATATCGTGAAGATGTTGTTACTCATCGACGACCCATGGGTGAGTGAATAGTGACCTACTTTCGACTATTTCGAATCCCGCTGGAGCACACTCAGTTGTATAAATATAAGCCCCACGACCTGGGTCCCCTGTTATGCAAATTTGCACTAGAGTAGTGAATGTTTATAAGTTCACATTTCAATTTATCTATGTAAATATATATCCACATAATTATTATTTTCACTAGAGTAGTGAATGTTTATAAGTTCACATTTCAATTTATCTATGTAAATATATATCCACATAATTATTATTTTACCAGTGTGTTCTTATAGTTTTCTTTAATAAGTTTCTAGAACTTGTTGATTACGAAGCTTTGCTGCTGACTGGCATTTATTTGCAGAAGCTTAGCCACCGCCCTACGAGCCACTTACAAGTACATTCTACGTAGTCTTGTAACTGAATAGTGTACATACACTATCCATATCCAGTTATACAAACAGAAACAACGAAGATATCACGTATACGAAAGTACCATGAAAGAAATATCAAAATTAAATAACAAGAACACAAAACGTAGTGTAAATTCTTATGTTTGGTTGTTAGTTGGTAGTTGAAACAATCATTTATAAAATAAATTCTTTCTTGATAAGTGTGCAATGTTACACCGTTTGCCTTCAACCTGAGGATTTAACTTGGGTTTTACACAAGCTAGGAATGTTTATAAGTTCACATTTCAATTTATCTATGTAAATATATATCCACATAATTATTATTTTACCAGTGTGTTCTTATAGTTTTCTTTAATAAGTTTCTAGAACTTGTTGATTACGAAGCTTTGCTGCTGACTGGCATTTATTTGCAGAAGCTTAGCCACCGCCCTACGAGCCACTTACAAGTACATTCTA